>PVLC010006577.1:24326-68563 GCA_004027655.1 Graphiurus murinus | reverse complement strand
TTTTTTTGCGGTACTGGGGATTGAACTCAGGGGCATTCTACCTCCGAGCTACACCCCCAGCCCTATTTTTTATTCTTTATTTTGAAACCGAGTCTCACTAAGTTGCGGAGGGCCTCACTAGGTAGCTGAGGCTGGCCGCGAACCCGGATCCTCCGGTCTCAGCCTCCCGAATGCTGGGATTACAAGCGTGCGCCACCATCAAAGTATGTTCTTTAGAACACTTGTTTTAAAGGATTCCAGGTGGAGGGGGAAAAAAAAAAACTGCTGCCAGATACAGTCAGGAGGGGCCGAGTTGAATGTTTAATGGGTTTATTTCAGGACCGCTCAGAGCTATTCATTTGCTCACATCCGCTGGGAATGTCCAATTCCGAGATGGACATTAATAGCATTTTACTTACTTATTTGACCATGTATCGTCTCCATTTTTTTTTCCTCCCCTGAGTTCGAGGGCCCATGTTTCATAGAGCACACTTACAAAGGAAGGTCCAAGAGCTGCACTGCAGCGACCAACACTCCCCTCCAGAGGGAAAGAAGAATCCAAGTCAAGAGGGTTCAGACTCTTTCTGCTCTCAAGTGACTCTGAATAACAGGAGATCCAGCGAGGGGCATGGCTGATCCTGCCACACTGGCGTAGGTGAGGAAAAGCACCGTTAGCACGCTAATCCCTCTCCACTGGTAGCACGATGATTTGGGATGTGTACGTTAATGATGCTAGAGACATACATCCTGCTGTTTCCCTAGAGAATCAAATGCTTTCTTCTTATCATCAACCTCCTTCTCATGAGCTGCTCCTTAATACTTGCTGAATGCACAACATTTTCTTCCCTCTCTTCCTTCTTCCTTTTCTTTCTTCCTTTGTCTCTTCCCTTCTCTTTGTTTTCTCTTTCTCCTCTCTCTTTCCATCTCCTCTGTCATCTCCCTTCTTTTTTCGTTTGCTTTGCTTTGTTTTGATATCTATATCTATATTTATATCTATCTATCTATCTATCTATCTATCTATCTATGTACTGGGGATTGTACCCAAGGAGGTTCTATCACTGAATTACATCCCCAGCCCTTTGGATTTTTTATTTTGAAACAGGGTCTCACTACGTCACCAAGCACTGGCCTTGAACCTGCAATCTTCCGGTCTCATCCTCTCAAATACTGGGATTACAGGTGTGCAGCACCATACCTGGCTCCTCTTTCTTCTTCCTCTTTGATAAGTACTTACTTCTATTTGTTTTGATGAAGGGCTCTGCATGCCTTGCTTGGGATTCTCACCTCTGAAGCCTAGATTCCAGTTCACAGCTGAACACTTCTTGAGGTAGCCCAGAAATCCATGCAACCTAACAGAATAGGATAGCTATTCTTTGAACAAATGCAAGGACTTGAGACTTTAACCCAGAACAGTCATTTCCTAAGGCTCCTGGGCCACATAGAATCCATGGAAAACAGGTAACTCGAATATTCACCATTAAGCATTTGGTGGTGGTGGTGATGGGGTTTCTACTGTGTCTTGGCTGCTGGTTCCAAGAACCCAAACTGGTTTCAGTGTTCTGCACTCCAGCCCCAAGTTCTCCATCATTGTTAAAATCACCCCCCCACCTCCTGCCCCACACAAGGCTTCAGGACTGATGTAATAATGCATCTCAACCCCGAACCCCAAACCTTCCCAGCTGCTTGGACAGGGTACTGATTTTTAACCTTGCCCTCCAGTGCTCCCGAGTTTAACCACCGCCACGTGACCTCACTCTGATAATAGGTTATTTTGTGAGAGAAACACAGTAATGGGGAACGCCAACTTGACAAAACAAAGGAGAATAAAACAGACATTATGAATAAAATATGGGGGCAGAAAAATGTACAAATGATCAGGGCATGCTGACACAATAAAGTCTTTTTACTGCTCTCCAGGCAAAATACATATTTTTCATACCCATAAGTTCTATACATTGGGAAAAAAAAAAAAAGTCTTCCCTGGTGACCCAGGGCAGACCAACCTGCACTGGACATGAATCATTCCTGGATGTCGATGGCCTTTCGCTGCACAACATCAATTTCCCTGAGTCCTTAGCTGACTCCCTGCAGCACGTGCGCACACGCGCCGCCGTCCAGACGCCCTGCCCCCCCACTTAGCAGCTGACACCAGCTTTCAACACAGCGGGATTATGCTACAAGTCACCGGTGTCACCTGTGCACACGCCGAGTGTGAACTCTGCGAGAGAACAAGACCTGGAATCCACATTTTCCTGAACTCACCCTTCTTAGGTCAAAGAAGAGAAGAGAAAAGAAAAGAAAAGAAAAGAGAGAGAGAAAAAAAATAAAAGCAGGAACAGCTCAAAGGACTGAAAACCACCCTCGGTCTGGCCTGTCTTCCCAGAGAACCTTGAGTGATCTTCTAAGCCGGGACAAAGCCTGGACTCTCCAGAACGCAAGTTTCTTTATTCTTTTGTTTCTCCTATCTGACGAATATTTGCCTTTGGTCAGGCACTTTCCTGAGCTCTTTTTTTTTTTTTTTTTTTTTTTGGTGGTACTGGGGATTGAACCTAGGGGCATTCTACCTCTGAGCGACACTCCCAGCCCTATTGATTGATTGATTGATTGATTGATTGATTGATTTGTTTGTTTAATTATTTTTGCTGTACTGGGGATTCAACCCAGGGGCATTCTACCTCTGAGCTACACCCCCAGTCCTATTTTTTATTCTTTATTTTGAGACAGAGTCTCACTAAGTTGAGGAGGTCCTCACTAAGTAGCTGAGGCTGGCTTCGAACCTACAATCCTCCTCTTCCTGGGCTCTTGACAAGATGCAATTTCTGCCCTTCAAGAGGCACACCTTGAGCCAGGTGGTGGCACAGATCTGTAATCCCAGTACTAGGGAGGCTGAGACAGGAGGATTGCAGGTTTGAGGCTAGTGCATGGCAACTTAGTGAGACCCTGTTTCAAATAAACGAACGAATGAATGAATGATTGATTGATTGATTAATTAAATAGGGATGAGAGTGTAGCTTGGAGGTAAAATGCCCCTGAGTTCAATCCCCAGTCCCAACACCATCACCACCACCACCACCAACAACAACAACAAAATAAAAAACAGAGGCTCATGTCATGGGAAAAGAATATATGCAAGTGAGTGTAGAGGGAGGTACTCTAGAGGATTATTATTTTCCTTCCCTGTCCCTCCCTGAGAGCGGGACTTGCAGCCACTTCCATCCCCAGAAAAATGCATCATCTTTGGCCAGAGGCTCTGGGCCCTTAAACTAGCAGAGCTCATGTTTGTACTTTAGAATCACAAATGAGGGGCTAAGAAATACTTGTGCCCAGAAGGGAATCTCTCAAGAAATGGAAATAGCCTCTATTTTTATCTGAGGGTGGTGGTGGCTACATGGGTGTGAAGGTATATAAAATTCACCAAACTTTACATGTAATCTTTATGCATCCAACTGTGGATAAGTGACCCTCTGTTTTTTAAAAGGTAAGAAAAATAAACAAACAAACAAACAAACAACAACAAACAAAGCCGGGCGTGGGGGCGCATGCTTGTAATCCCAGCATTTGGGAGGCTGAGACCAGAGGATCCGGGTTCAAGGCCAGCTTCAGCTACTTAGTGAGGCCCTCTGCAACTTAGTGAGACTCTTTTTCAAAATAAAGAATAAAAAATAGGGCTGAGGGTGTAGCTCGGAGGTAGAATGCCCCTGGGTTCCATCCCTAGTATTGCAAAAGAAAAACAAACAAACAAACAAAAAAAACCCAACAACAACAAAAACCACCTCCTGTTCCCATTCTCAGAGATTCTACTCTAAATATTCCCAGCTTTAGAATGTCATAAAAGCTCCCCAGGTCTCCATCTTATGCAACCAGGGCTGGGAAATGGTCTGTAGGCAGTTAGCCACCAACGGCCTGAAGAAGGAGCCCCCAGAGCCGAGGGGTTGTTTGTGTTGGAGAGACCAGAGCTGCTGCCATTACCCGGTGGTGTGGCCCCCAAAAGACCACCCAAGCACAGCCCCTGGGGGCCGGGCTTTTCTTGATCATTCCTTTGCTCACGAAGGGAGCTGGTCAGAACTCTACAAGGAGAAGCTGCGGACAGAAGAGGTAGGCTCTTTAACTCAGAAGACTTCTGACTTCTGCATTCTAGGAGTCAGTGTGTCAGCAGCGTTACCTTAGCTAAGCCACGGGACAGGATGGAGCCTCCCTTTTCTGGTCTGGAAGTAACTCTTCTCAGGACTTCTCTGCTTTGACACTCAGAGTCCTGGGTCCTTGGAAACTCCTTGGTTTGGACAAACTGACTGGGTTCTTCTCTCCACCAGTAAGTAGAGGGCAATCAGACCTGTTTCTGGGGGTTGTTAGGAGGGAAAACTAGTGTTATATAAAATGCTTAGCACCTTGCACCAGTAAACGATGGCTCTAATTACCTGGAGGTTTGGATTCAGGGAGCCCCCTTCTGTTGCTTTGGGGGGTTAGTGCATGGAGGACCTGGTACACGATAGGCCTACAATAAGTATGAATAAAACGAATGCTTATCTGAGCCGCAGATTTCATTACCCAAATTAGAAACCTTCTCCTTTCTTAATTACGAGGGCATGCTTTCAAACTGTTTAATGACATCTTGTTTCGTAGCCCGCTTAATAAATCTTTGCTGCCAACGGCAAGTTCTCCATGTCGGCAAATCATCTAAATATTTAACTGATTTTTTTTTTCTCTCTTCAAGGTTTCCTTGCAGACTCTTGGCATTGTGTAGCTGATGAGCGGAGAGAGTCTGCAGCAAAACCCAACCACTTCAAGTCTATGACAAATCTCAGCCCTTTCTTTCTCTGGCATGGCCAGTCCTGTTGGGTGCTAATTCTAGAGCCATGAACCCGTCCCCACTCCAAGCCCCCTGAGCTCCTGCTTACTCTATTGAAGGGCCTCAGAAGCTACGTACTCATCTTCCATTTTCCCAGCCTCTCCTTCAGTTAGGTATGGCCAACGCCATGGAGTTGGCGAATGGATTGCTATTGGGATTCCGCCAACAGGGGAGCCGTGGTCCAAGAAAGAAAGTGTTTGCTTTACTGGCAAAAAGAGGAGCTGAGCTTGTGAGCCTCTTTCCTGGTCCTCTTGTCTTGCACATGACTGTGAGTCTTGCTGACACAGAAAATGGTCACCATGTGTACCCAGGAGAACCACAGAGACCGGGAGATGGTGGATCGTCAGAATGTCCACAGCTTTTCATTAGGTGAGGACCCCCAGCTCCTGTTACTTAAGACCCCCGAGGGCTGAGTTCTCTGTTACCTGCAGCAAAACACATCTTGCACGGTATATCTGAGATGCCTCAGTTTCAGGCAAGATCTTGAAAATAAAGCCAGAGCCCAGCTCATGGGAGCAGGGAATGGAGAGAACTTGGGGATATTTGGGCGAGGAGTGCGTCTCCTCTGTCTGGTTGCTCTCCTCTGGCTGGGAGCATGCAGCATGTCTCAGAGCTTGCCAGACTCTGCCCAGCAAGCTGAGCGGCCATCCTACTAGGAAAGAAAGAAAGAATGAAAGAAAACCTTGTCTAAAACTGGAGCGCCGTGGCCAGCTACTGGGGCATTGTGTAATTCACCTGGCTCCATCCGTTTTCTCCTCCTTGCCCAGGTTGATGAGGACAGAAAAGAACAACATCTGGGAGGTGTTATCAGCATTTTTTAAAAAGTTCCTTGACTAGTATTTGCTATGTAAAATAAGCTGAGGGCTGAGTTTAGGTGTGGGGCAAAACATTTTATAGACCCGCTAATTAAGAGTGACGTTGTTCCTCTTTTGTTTTGCTTCTCTCGGGGAGCAAGCAGCAGGGTGGGAAGCTGAGAGGAACTGTTCTATTCCATTATCATACGAAATGCTTTGAGCAATCAAATGTTAAGGTGCAATGCTATGTACTGTAAGTACAGGGAACTCTACAACTAAACACTTTAATCATCTCCGCCCTGTGTAAATGTGTGCTACAAGAGTCTGTGGCGTCATACATCGAGGGCTTAATTAAGGACGAAGGGTTGTGTCCACCTTGGGTCAACTCTGAAGAAGTGACCAAAAAGTCCCTCCGAGGAGGAAAACCAGAAAGAAGAATCCTGCAGAAGAGAAGTGTGGGAACAGCAAACAGGTACTGACTGCTTACTACGCGGCAAACCATACTGAAATACTTAAATATTTAACTTACTTAATCCACCCTGCACCCTAGAAGCCATCCTCCACTTCCCAGATGGGGAAACTGAGGAAAAGAGAGGTCAGTTATCCTGTCCCAGGCCATAAAATGGTTAATCTAGGCAGTCTACTTCTGGCTCCTGCCATTTTATCTGTGATGCTATGTGGTTCTCCGTTATCACAGCCAAAGTGATGAAGAAAGTGGCAGCTTCCGGGAAACTCACAGAAATTTCTAGAGGGCACTGGATTCTAAGATGGGGTGGGGGTGTGAGCATGTCTCAATTGCCTAAAAATATGAAAGATATTTCAATCACTCGAGAACCTTATGTAACGGCTATCTGGAACACGATTTGATCTTCATAGCAAATACGGTTAATCTCAGGATGTGTTTGAACCACCTTCCAGCTCTGCTTTTGAAAAGGAAAACCATGGAGCAACTTCCAACACTGCCTGAAATTAAATGGAGCCTTTTAAAAAATCATAAGATAGCTGGGTGTGGTGGCGCATGCTTGTAATCCCAGCATTTGGGAGGCTGAGACCGGAGGATCCGGGTTTGCGGCCAGCCTCAGCTACCTAGTGAGGCACTTCGAAACTTAGTGATAGTGAGGCACTTCGAAACTTAGTGAGACCCTGTTTCAAAATAAAGAATAAAAAATAGGGGTGGGGATGTAGCTCGGAGATAGAATGCCCCTGGGTTCAATCCCCAGTACCAAGCCGGGCGTGGAGGCGTACGCTTGTAATCCCAGAATTTGGGAGGCTGAGACCGGAGGATCCGGGTTTGCAGCCAGCCTCAGCTACCTAGTGAGGCACTCCGCAACATAGTGAGACCATGTTTCAAAATAAACAATAAAAAATAGGGCTGGGGGTATAGCTGGGAGGTAGAGTGCCTTTGAGTTCAATCCCCAGGATCGCAAAAAAAAAAAAAAAAAAAAATCATAAGATGGGTTTTCAAAGAAATATTTGTCTCATTGAAAAAACAGCTTCTCTGATTAAGCAATGAAATCTTAACGAAATAGACCATGATCATTGTTTAGAGGTTATTGAAAAGGCAGAGAGGCTGGGGCAGTAAATCCGCCCATCTCTTCATGGATGTCTAAAGTTTCCTTAACACTGCACGCGTTGTTTTTAAGTAATTACATATTTGGGCTGTTGTCTGTGTGTACTAAAAGAAACAGAAATCTTTGCTATGTCTTTGGCAAATCGAAAAGCAGCTGTGCATTTGAAAGTTCTTATTTGATAAGACATAGTATGCAAAAGGGAGCTGAGAGGGTGCAGAGGAGAAAGACTCCGAAGGGGTCTCGCTACTCACATTCATCAGTGTGGGAATGAGCTCTGACTCCACGGCCTGCCCCTGCTCAGGGAGGGCGTGGTTTCCAGTGATTACACTGCTGCTATTTTGAGTAATGAGATGGGGTTCCTGCACAGCAAGAGGTAGATTTTTACTGGGTTCATTTAAATTTCATGGAAATGAGTATTTATTAGTTGACATCCACTGAGGCCCAGCCCGTCCAAGGCTCGCTGAGACGAAAGAAAGGTGTCTGTAAAGTATTAATCCCCAAATGCAGCCCCTGAGACTGTGGAGCTATTTGATAGTCCCCAGGCCTAGTCCTGGGTGCTGTGAAGAAGGTTCCAGAAGCCCCATGAGCACCCACTTTCCCACCCAGCACCCACACAACTGTGGGAAGATAGCAGATTGAGTTTCAAGGATCGTATCTGCCAGGGAGCAAGGGTTTAGGAACAGGAGCTATCCGTCTCACTCTTTTGCATACATGAAAAATAAAAGGTTAGTCATGAGTACAGTTCTCTGTAGCTAGGACTGATAAGACCAAAATGGGTCTCGAAACACTTTCTAGGTTATGGTGGGGGAAGTTGGGGACCCTTGGTGACATCCACGCATTGAAGAAGTGGCTGAAACCTGGTGTGGCCGCTCCTCCCTAAGGAGACGATGCAGAATGGCAGGAGGGCAGGAGAGCGGGACCGGCTTGGAGGATAAGCCCAGAGAAGAAAACTGCAAATGGAAAAGAAGCAGGCCGCGCGATGGCCAGCCCTCCATCTCTATGGTAACCGAACTCCCCGGGGCCACCTTGGTGTTTATTCAACTAGTGGGTCCCCCCCCCCTTTTCCTTTTCCAGGAGAGTTCTCAAAACTGATTTAAATATTATGATAGTCTCATCTGCGAGTGCTAAGTGGGAGACGGATTCATGTTGGCCGGGGAGCCTTTTCAAACACATACTTTTCTTCCCTCAAATGGCACTGCCATGAAGGTGAATTTTCTCCTAACAGAAGGTTCCTTTTTTTAAAAAGCCTCAAAGTTGGGGACTTGGGCTGGCACTGTGCTTTTAGGGATGGCTGGGCTAAAGTTGCCAAGCAACTAAGTAACAGTAAGAGGAGAAGCGGGCCCTCGTGCAATGGAAAAGATGCTTTTTACAAAGGCTTATCGGTTGTTTTTTTCTTTCTTCTCTCTCTCTCTCTTTTTTTAAATGTGGCCTAGCTTTTCCTGTTACCACCTACTTCTGGGTACTGGGGTGAGGTGTCCTATGTGGATAAATATTCAAGGCTTAGGAGATACTGAGAATTTACTACCTCTCGAGAGCGTCTTTAATTTTCTTGGCCACCCAGTAGGGTAGATGTGTCTTAAAATCTTCATTTTCACAGTAAAAGGAAGTGAGACTCAGGGAGGGAGAGCAGCCTGCCCAAGGTCACGTGGTCACGGAAAAAGCCTGATGGTGGACTTCTAGCTTGTTGATTCTATGGTGCACATTCTTTCTGCTGCCTCATGCTATTGCTAACATTTCTTTCTTTTTATCTTTTAGGAATCATTCTGTTTACAGTTCCTTCTAGCCTTGGGGTTATCTAACACACAAAAACAAATGCATGGCGGAATGGGAGGGAAAGAGGAAAGGGTGAGGGCTCAATCATGGACCCCCTCCCCCTTCCTGCTTTCTCTCTGAAGTTCCAAAGAGACACAGCCAAAGCCCCGCGCTTGACTTTAGTGTTCGACATTGGCAGACAGGCAGAGCCGAGCTAATGTGGCTCACGTCCACTCTCTCCCAAATCACAGATGTAGGCAGACACCATTCACTCTGAAATAAAAGAGGATGGGGTGGTCGTGGCAGGGACTAACCATTTTATCTTACGTATTTGTCAATATTAAGTTTCAGATTCAGCCAGGTGTGATGGCACAGGCCTGTAATCCCAGTGCTAGGGAGGCTGAGACAGGAGGATCACAGGTTCGAGGCCAGTCTCAGCAACTTAGTGAGACTGTCTCCATTAAAAAAAAAAAGAATGAAAAGGGTTGGGGGCTGGGGGTGTAGCTGGGAGGTAGAATACCCCCGGGTTCAATCCCCAATACACACACACACACACACACACACACACACACACATACATACACACACACACACAGAGTTTCAGATTTAAAAAGAAAAGGAAGAGGGAAAGAAAGTAAACACTAATGCTTCCCATCTTTAGTGGAGAAAAATCTCTCCCAGGTGAACATGGGAAGCTGCTTTCCCCAAGAAGTTTCAGCAACTGCCACTAGTTCAGGAAACGAGAATGAACTGAAACAGAACAAGATGTCCGGGGTGATTTTATGATACTTCTGACCTTAAAGGTGTGCATTGAGATGTAAGTGCTTAGTGATTTTACAGATCCCGAATCGACACTATCTCAAAAGGCCTCTTGAACACATCCTGAGGTTTGACATTTGCTGCGTTTCCCCCACCCCTCTCCTAAAGATTATTGTGAAACTATGCCACCGAACCTACCAGGATGCGAACGCCGGTGGGAAGTTACTAAAACAGGCTACCGAGGGTTCACCGGGGGCTGTGCTTACGAAAATCTGAAAATTGCTGGCTTTGTGGCTGAGAGTAATAAACACTTTGTTTGAAATTGTCTTTGGCTTGCCTTTGTGTGGTGGCTTAGTTACAGCAATACTTTCCTGGCAGGGAATTAGCTTAACAGCACGAGGGAAGTTAAAGCAGATAAACCCGGGGAGAGGAGAGCATGCTTGAGTTTTATTTATTTATTTATTTATTTATTTATTTATTTATTTATTTATTTTTCATTTTCAGTTGCAAAGAATAAAAATGCACCGTCATGCCGGGCAATATGTCATCCTTCGATGGGGTCTGGGAAAATGTTTAGGAGGGAGCGTCCCCTGGAACCTGGAACTCTTGGTGCAAAAATGAATTGTCCAAGTCAGAGCTTCCAAATTGCAGTTACCTAATTAAATTCCTAAATGTTCACCAGCAAGTAGAGACACGGGGCCAACATTCGGATTTCAGTCGTGAGAGCTGGCTTGCTGAGTCGTACCAAAGGCCAGCGATGCCTCTTTGTGGGGGCTCCGCACACCACACGGCGAAACCATATTGACTAATTATTCAACAATTGGGAGAATCGAGAAAGCAAAATTGGAATGGAGTGGGGTGGAGAATAGCTGATTAGACTCAGAATTAAAAACAAACAAAAGAGTCGACATCAACAACAAAATAACAAGAACAAAAAAAGAAAGAGCAGTTATGCTTGCGATTAAAAAAAAAAAACAGAACTCATTTTTAAACAGGGAAAACCCATTAACCTATTTTATAATAGAATCTGTGTTTTTTTAAAATTTTTTTTTAGACAATCAGACACAATAATGAAGTGGCAAGCTGATGAGTCCTTGTAATTTAAGAGGAAGATGGCACTTGGAATTATTTTACGTAAATCTTTGGGGCAGGGGATTCCAATTATCTGATTAATTATCCAATTAGCTGCTTCAGTTCTTGCTTGACCTTGTTTAGTATGACTAGTGGGTCCAAACATCCCAGTTCTGTCATGAAACAGGGCGCGGCTTATCTCTTCCACAGAACAGATGGGACCGGCGGGCCATCCGTCATCCCCTAAGTTGGGGGTTTGCCCAGGGACACGACGATTCCCAGGCTCTGGCCTTCTCCTCCGCCCTGGGACTCCGCCACCAACCGGGGTGTGCTAGTCTCAGGTGTTGGGAGGCTCTGAGAGTCTTATCTAAAGGCCAATTTAAAAAAAAAAAAAGGATGCTATAAACCCTTTGGGACAGACAGACTCACACCATGATGGAAGCGCTTTCTGGCTTAGAGCAGTTCTCTGTAGTGAGACAAAAGTTATTGGACCAGTGCTTTCTAAGGGCTAAAATATAAAATTTACTTGGGGGGGGGGAGGAGAAAAAGCTTCCCAGTGGCCTCTGCTGTGTTCTTCTTACCCTGTTACATTCTTCAAAGGGCAAGTGAGATGCCCCCATTCCTGGGTTTACACAGCCCACCCTGCAGCGACTGCTCAGGGCTCCTTTCACAGGCTGATCTCCCAGGCACCCCTTTGCTGGGCCATTCCACCTCTTCTTACCTGCCTGCACCCCACCCCGGTCCTGCTACTCCAACGGGCCGCATTCCCTCTTGGAGGAGAGACTGAGGTTTGTCTTCTCTTGGAACTCCTTTTCTTCAACTCTCCAAAGCTGGCTCTAATGATTTCTGTCTCAGCCAAAAAGGTCACTCCTTCTGAGTGACTCCCCTGGTCACCCTCAAAATAGCCCCCTGACCCCACACGCTAAGACCCCTCCCGACCATGTTTGATACCCTCCCACGCCACTGTGGTCCTGGTGTACTTTTTGGTCTTTCTCTCAAGCCGGCCCCCTTCCTGTGGAACACAGTGTTATGTCACGTGGCTTTCTCTATCTCAGGGTTCTGCGGGGTAAGGGGGTTGGCTTTGGGCAAATCATTTCCCTCTTCCTTCATTCTTCCCATTTCTGTAAGCAGACTCGGAAGCCTGTTTGGACCTGTACGAGTCTCCTTGCATGGTCCATCTCGGTCTCTTGGCTTGGGGGAAAACATTCAAAGCTTGCATCAGAAACTGGGGTGACTAGGCAAAACCTTCAACTGCGTGCAACAGAGAAAAGACGAGAGATGTATTGCTTGGTTTGCATCACCCTAACCTTAACCTTGGACCAAAAACATACAGGAGTTTCTAGGAAGATGGCTTTGACCTCAGACTAAGGAAGAACGGAACGAACTGGAGTTATGATAAAGGACAAAGATATTCCGAGGCTGTGTTTGAAGGAAAAGATAAAGGGCAGGGGAGGGACAGGGCTGGAGATGAGACAGTCCTGGGAGTGTTAGCACAGCTGGACCAGCTGTTTTTAACAGCACTTGCTGTGCCAATCGGTATGGGGGATCGCATTGCCACGCCGCATTCAAAGTGCTTAACTCTGAAACGCTGGGCGTGTGACCACGCCACAGGACAGATTGCAATCTTTTAATAATAAAAGCTTACAGCAACTAAACTGCATGACCGCACTATTCTAATATATCCTGACATCTGAACTTTTCCTTGAGTCAGGAGGTGGGCAGCTGGGCATTGTGAAGCCCAGAGAGAATTACAAATTCCCAAGGAGACATCCATTTCTGGACTTCACTAGAGACAAAAACCCAGACCTAGAGCTGAGGAATTTATGAAGAAAGCACAGCATTTAAAAAGGAAATGGAGATGGGACAGGCAGATAACAAAAAGTAAGGCTGAGAGGAGAAACCGTTCTCAAGAATTATATGCATTAAACTCAGGGTTTACTGTGGTCACCACAGACCCAGATGGGGCCGAATCCGTCAGCTCCCTCCTAGATAAAAAAGCATGGAGTGAAACTGAGGAGACACAGACCCAGCAACAGAAAGCAGAGCTATAGCACGAGAGAGAGACTGCTTGGTTATATTTTCTTCTAACCTCCCAAGAAGAAAGTCTCAGTTCAAGTCCAAGTTCAAGAGACAGGAGGATCACAAGTTTGAGGCCAGCTCCAGCAACTTAGCAAGGCCCTCGCAACTTAGCGAGACCCTGTTTCCAAATAAAGAAATATAATAGGGCTGGGGGTTTAGCTCGGTGTAGAATGTCCCTGAGTTCAATCCCCAGTACTACCACCACCACCAATAAATAAATAAATAAATAAATAAATAAATAAATAAATAAATAAATAAATAAATAAATAAAATTTAAAAATATGAATAAAAAAGTTTTAACACTTCAATACTTCCTAACTTCCTGTTATAAAGCAAGAAGACTTCGATTTTAAGACTTAGGCAGGCATCCAAATCTGGCCAGATAAAGAAACATTAATTTTTGTCACTTTATTCTTTGCTATTAGTTCCTTTTTTGTTAAGTAATACTGGCTGGCTTCTCTTTAGTCTAGTGATTAAAATTTTCTCTTCAATAGAAGAATTATGATAAGTAAATAATAGCACAAGGGGTAGGCAGATCTGGCAAAGGTTGTGACTATAACTTGAATGAAGGCGGAGAAGCTCTGCTTTGTGAACTTTAGGATGATAACAGTTAAGATATATATTACACACATATATACATATATTATATATAATACATTTTATGTAAATATAACTTAACTTTCTTACCTACCCCTCAACATAAGTCTTATTATCCATGTTTTTGTAGAACAAAACAACCCACAGAGAGTTTAAGTATTTTGCCTGGAACTCACACCTAGCAAGTTGCAAAGCTGGGATTTGAACCAGAGGACTGGGGGCTGCAGAACGCATGTTTGGACCGACTGTGCCATCGCCGCAGCCCGGTGGCCTCCCTCTGCCTGTGAATGGGAATGAGCATTGTGAGCAATTAGCGTCAATCCATGAATTTGGGTTGTTGGAGCATTAGTCAAGCATTTCTCTTTGTAAATGGAGGGGAGGGGGACAAGCCCCCAATCCAGTGACTAAGTAGCAATGTGTTAAATAGAAAACATCGAGATGATTTTCTTAAGTCCTGCATTCTTTAAGATCACAGGGAGGGCTGAGCGAAGAATACAGCAGGCTAAGGGAAGCCCCGTGGGGGCCTTGAGCCGAGGAGGCAGCGGGCATCGTTTTGCAGCCACTGTAGCCTCCTTGGGGGAAGGTTTTCTGCTGTCTTCACCTTCGAGATGTGATGGAAATCCTGCTTTTCAAAAGGGGAAGTTGAGACATAAGAACTAAAAACTGGGATTATTGAAGATTCCTCACAAAAAGGATTAGGGGATTGAGGAGGAAAAGATCAAAAAGACTTAAACCAAAAATACTCTGCGAATCTCTTGATGGACTGAATGTTTTACTGAGCCGTTGAGTTTTTAGACCTCTCTCAATTAAATGGTTTTTAAAATGGGAATTAGCACCAGGAAGTAAGAAGAACCTCAAAGCTCAGGAAAAATGCCGGCAAAAGAACTAAAAAAAAAAAAAAAAAAAAAATTATGACTCAGTTGGACATTTTTTTTGCCCAGCAAAAAATGTATTCTGAGTTTTGTTTCGACTTTAATAAAATGCTCTTATTTATTTATTTTTTTAGTAAGACTGTAACGTTTGAAAGCAGTTGATGTAAATTATCTTACTTGATAATTCCATTATCCTGAGCAGAGAATAGGAAAAGTATTTTAATACTCTTTTGAGATAAGGAAATCGAGGGCGCTGACATTAGGATTCTACTTAACTTAAACCCAGTGGATAAGAATGACCCTGGTGAATGCCTGCCAGGGTGCTAGGCCCCTCACCACGCTGGTCATTATGTCTCTAACACACAGTTTGAGGTTGGAACCTGCCTTTTGCAAGGTCTCTGGAGGCTAGGGATGAAGCATCTTGCCAACACCGAATGTGCCGAAGCCAGCTTGCCCTAGCTCCCAAAGCTTATGAGAACCAATTGTGCAGATGTCTTCCCACAGCGGAGATATTTACACCACAGAAATTGGTCAACGCCACACATCAGGAATTGGTTTTCTTGGAGAGCCTATTGTTAAACCTTGACCAGCACACCACTGGACAGAATACCTGGGAATTCGCAGAGTTGCATCCAGGAGTCAGGCTGTCTGGTGCAGACCCTTCTCTTCCCCTTCCCAAAGTGGCAATTCGCTCCAGAAAACACCCCAGAGCTCTCAGTCTCCCATTATCTACTTGGTGCAGGAGCCCACAGTCTACCCTGCAATTCTCTATTATGATGATGATGATTATTATTATTACTATATTATTAATTTGTAGCATTGGGGATTGAACCCAGGGACATTCTATCTCTGAGCTACACCTCTAGCCCTAATTTATTTTTTATTTTGAAACAGGGTCTCAATAAGTTGCAGAGGGCCTCGCTAAGTTGCTGATGCCTGGCTGCAAATCTGTGATCCTCCTATCTCTGCCTCCCAAGTACTGGGATTCCAAATCATGGGCCACCACCTCTGGCTCCTCAATTATTAATTTATACTGAAAAGCCTAGAAATGGTGCAAATGAGAAATATTTATATCATAAAACCTATACTTGAGAGTATGAGCACTGTGCCCAATGGATGTGGCTTTCAAGTTTTTGATTTTGTTTTCAATGGTGACTTTTTTTTTTATACCAATAAAATAATCTACCCGCCTAATCCGAGTATTGACTGTGAATGGACCAAGTATGAGAACACGTCATGAACCAAAGACGTCCCTGATCATTCCACGTCCTCCAACTCCACCGCTTCCTGGCCATGTGACACTGGCCGGGTTACATCAACTCTCTAGGACGCCATCTGGCTCTGTCAGTGATGACAGCGGGACCCCCAAGGGGGTCCATGAGCTAGGGCTGGGGAGTCGGCCACCAAGCAAAGTCTCCACCTGCGGCACACCACTGTTGGAGGGTGTGGTTACAATCGGCGTGCACACCGCAAGTTACGGTTAGAGAAGGCTTACATGGGACAGGAGGATTGCAGGTTCAAGGCCAGCATGTGGTCACTTAAGAGAAGCTGTGTTTCAAAATAAAAATAAAATATGGCTGGGGGTTGCAGCTCAAAGGTAGTGCCCTGGGTTCAATCCCCAGTGTGTGTGTGTGTGTGTGTGTGTGTGTGTGTGTGTTTCTCTCTTACACACACACACACACACACACACACATACACACAGAAGGAGGCTTGGGTGAGTTTCTTGGGGAGGGGGTAGGGAGAGGACTTCAAAACTTCGGATGGATTCCAGAAAAAGATGCTGAGAGGCTAGAGGTTACTATGATGGTTTGGTGGATCCAGAAATGATCGTGACCAAGGGTGGAAATCTGCCCTGACGGTGGGAAGGTCTAAGGCTCACGCCCCTCCAGCTCGATAGTCTCCACCGCCTGTGCAGGGTGGGCTTGGCAGCCCCTGTGCTTAAGCTTCTCACCCAGAGCAAGTGGCGGCAATCATGCTGTCCTCCCGGACGAAGGCCCAAAGACTCATAATTAGTCATTACTATACATATTACTATTTGGGGGACTCTTTGTCATCAAAGACCGCACAGTCAAGGTCCGGTGGCCAAATATGTTCTTTCCCATGGACAATTTTGGAATCACCCAGTCAAAATTCCAGATCTGTTTCATTCATTCATTCATTCATTCATTCATTCATTCATTCATTTTGCGGTACTGGGGATTGAACCCAGGGGCATTCTACCTCCAAGCTATACCTCCAGCCCTTTATTTTGAAACAGGGTCTCACTAAGTTGCGGAGTGCCTCACTAGGTAGCCGAGGCTGGTTGTGAACCTGTGATCCTCCTGTCTCAGCCTTTCAAGTATTGGGATTACAAGTGTGCACCACCATGCCTGGCTTTTTTTTTTTTTTTTTTTTTACACTGACCATATTTCTGCCATCTATCTATCTATCTATCTATCTATTTTTTCTCTTTAGAAATTAATAACAGTTGTTCCACAGTGTTGGTGCCCTGATAGCTTGTTGGGAGGATGGAGATCAAGGCAAAAATGAGGCGCTGTCCCTCAAACATACTGGCACAGGAATGTGAATTCAGAAGGATATGTTGGTGCATGCCTGCAATTCCAGTACTTGGGAGTCTGACACCGGAGGATCCCAGGTTTGAGGCTAGTCTCCACAATTTCATGAGGCCCTGTTTCCAAATTAAAAAATAAAATAGGGCTGCGGGTATAGCTCAGAGGTAGAATGCCCGAGTTCAATCCTAAGTACCACAAAACAAAACAAAAACCCTCAGCAGGGTATGTTATAAGCAAGCAGATGTGGGGCGTGGGGAAAGCCATGTGCCCTTTGGAACCTCTGTGGAAAAGCCCAACGTCCAGGCCAGGCAGGGGCCCGGGTGGCTCATCTGCAGCCCGGCTTTAGTCTGGACACAGTACTTGGATGTGTAGTCTTCAGATGGACTTCTCTCGATGGTTATTATATGAGCTATGTAATAATATTTAGTGATTTTTTTTTTCTCTTAGCTGGTATAGATTCTGTGATATGTAACTGAGAATTCTGAATGCAACCCCAATTTTGCTCTGAATATTTTTGACTGGTGTTTTTAGGGCTGACCAGCTTCCCCCAGGATGGGTGGTGACCTTTCTTTCAATTTTCGAGTTCTGGAGGGGCCTTGCCAAGGTGGCTTCCCCGTCCCCTAGCTTGACCGTCAATAAGCCTCGATCACATAGGCCAAGGGTTGGCCACGCCTTTTTGTAAAGGACCAGAGAGATCGTCTAGGTTTTGTGGGTCATATAGCCTCTGCTGTGACCTCTCAAAGTAGCCACAGACAATACATAAGCAAATGGCATGGCCGTGTTCTAATAAAACTTTATTTATAAAGACACGTGGTAGGCTGGGCTCGCTAACCCTATATAGGGGTTATATCACCAAAAGATGACAGTCATTAAGACAGAACCTTTGAGTGTGGACACCAACTGTAGCTCTAGTCAAATATATTTCCTGTTCTGTACCTGTCTATGTATATATCCATTAAAAACAAACAAACAAACAATAATACTAATAGCTTTCTATAAGAACCCAAAGAGGTAACAGATCTGAGAGAATTCTGACTATACAAAAAGAGTTTTAAAAATATGAGGGAGCCAGGTGTGGTGGTACATACCTCTAATCTCCAGTACTCAAGAGGCTGAGACAAGAGGATAGCAGGTTTGAAGACAGCCTCAGCCACTTAGTGAGGCTCTTAGCAACCTAGTGAGACCCTGTTTCAAAACAAATAATAAAAAGGGCTGGGGGTGTAGTTCAGAGGCAGAATGCCCTTAGATTCAATCCCTAGTGTATACACACACACACACACACACACACAAAGTTATTATCATTATAGTTTTATTTCCCAACAAATAGCGAAATCCAGTAGATGAGAATCTGTGTTTTAACACTGAACCTGCTTCCTAGCGCATTACCTTTCAAAAAGTCTTACAGATGAAGTGGTAGGAACAGTGACAAACTGAAGACAGTGTGTCTTGTGCAGAGGGGCAAAGTGTCCTCAGCTCCAGTTGGTCTCAGGTGGGAATGTGGAACTGCCATTGACAATTTTTCAAGAGAAGCTGAAGATCAGAAGTCTGAAGAAAATTTCCCTGATTTTTAAATACTGGCAGCTAATCCCCCAAATCAAAAACCGCTAAACCTCATTCTCGGGCCATTTGTAACTCGTCATATAATTTCTAGAAGATACGAATGAAATAAAAATACGAATGAACAAAAAAAAAATTAGCAATTTCTTAGACTTCATTCTATTGTGATTCTCTGGCTCTAATTAATAGCCTTTGTCACTATGGCACAAGTTCCGATCGTTTCAATTTTCAATGATTCTTTGATCATGGCATTATTCCTCCTATGACTTATCTAGCCGCGATGAGTCTTAGAGGCTGATTAATTCCAACTTCCCACACAGCTGCGCGGCTTCTGCCTTCAATTCATTCTGTCCTGAGCTCAGATGTCCCTTCTTCAGACAAGCCTTTCCTAAGCTGTCTAAAGCAGTCTTTCTCCACACCACTCTCTTTCCTCCTTTTAGCAGCTATCAGCACCTGACGAATTATATTTTTATTTGTGCATGGTCTGTCTTCCGCAGGATGCTAGCTCCTTGGAGCAGGGGGCATGGTTCCTATTTTGTTCAGTGCTGAGTTCCTGGGACCTAGCATAGAATCTGGCATTAGTAGCCACCTAATAAGTATGTGGAAAGATGAACGGGTGGTTCTGTTGATCGGGGTTGGTAAGACACCGAGATGTATGGAGAATGCTACAGAAGCACTAGTTCATGGTAAAGACATCATTTCCTTTACCACTAAGGACCAGCCCATGCCCGTGTTGTCCCCACCAGGGCTCAGGAGAAGGTCCTGTGATTGTGCAGTTGCTTCTTCCTTGGCGCTCAGATCCTGATTTCCTCAGGGGAGGGGACTGTGCCTGGGTCTTCTTAGCGTCTCTGGTACTCAGCTGAGGGTCCAGCGTCTGGTGATCAGAAGTGTTACAAATCAGAGTGAACCTGCAGAAGCTAAGACGGCTGCAGGACTCGAGTCTGAGAGAGGTGGGCTATTTCTACCTACGGATGAAGAAATCAGAAAGGGGACTCCTACAATGATAACAACAACGGTAATGATGATATTAACAATAGTGACAACAACAACAACAAATCGTGGATTTTCTGCATGCGCCATGCTTGGTCCACACTGGAGGATGGCAGGTGCTTTGAAAAGCTCTTCCCCTCCCCCTAAACTCTTTCTCCTCTTACCCTTTTCTCTCCACGCTTCCAGTCCCGACACCTCCAACTGTAAAGTCTTGTGCTTCCCTCTCACAGGTGTCTGACAGAATTTTCTTTTAATTAGGGCATTCATAATAGCGACAATAATTCGAATCATTAATAAGCCCTTGCTCACCGTGCTTTGGAACAAACACACATGGCACCAAGTCAATGTTAATTTTAAAACACATGTAAACAAGCCTCCAGGAAGGCCAAACACGATAACCTTTGGGTATGATTAATGGCCAAGAGCGCATTCCACCAAGCGTGAGAAGCAAACACGCCAATAACCACACCCCACGTGCCTTTGCTTATTCTTTAACCATGGAGGTCAGTTAATTATTAGGATGTGATTTCACAAACCGATTTTCCCCAAATACCATAGACTTCAGGAGGGCAGGAGTCATGGCCATCTGGCCCCCAAGTCTACGCTGGTTCCTGCACACAGCTAGCATCCAACATGTTTTTGCTGAATGAATGAATGAATGAATGAGTGAATGAATGATTAAATCTCAAAAATCTTCTGGTAGTTCTCCTACACATACAATCCTAGTGGTTTAGAACATCACAAAGAATTGGGCACCAGCTTCATTTATCAAACATCAAACTGAACCCAGTTGCAAAATATATATATATATATCCATCCAGGAGGGTTCAGATATTCATTCACAAATTTGTAGATTTTAGCTGGACACAGTGGTGCATGCCTGCTGTAATCCTAGTACTTGGGAGGCTGAGACAAGAGGATCACAGGTTCATGGCCTCAGCAACTTAGGGAGACTCTGTTTCAAAAAGGGCTGGGAGCTGGGCATGGTGGCACACGCTTGTAATCCCAGTACTTGGGAAGCTGAGACAGGAGGATCCAGGTTTGCGGCCAGCCTCAGCTACTTAGTGAGGCCCTCTGCAACTTAGTGAGACCCTGTTTCAAAATAAAGAATAAAAAATAGGGCTGGGGGTGTAGCTCAGAGGTAGAATGCCCCTGGGTTCAAGCACCAAAAAAAAAAAAAAAAAAAAAAAAGAAGGGCTGGGGAATGTAGCTTGGAGACAGCATGCTCCTGGGTTTGGTCCCCAGTATTAAAAAAAAAAAAGGGAAAAAGAATTTCTTAATTTTATTTGCCTTTTGGTGAAAAATTAATCCAATTGTATCCCAGATCACCAGGGTAGCTGACTTCTCACTAAACACCATGTCTGCCTTCATGTTTATTCTTACAATTCAGTGGGTACCCTCTGATGAGGGAAAAGGGACATTTTGCTTTTTAATTCCGTGTTTCCTGCACATTTTCTCAGTTCTCAAGTTTGGGAAACGGTTGTGGCTCCAACGCCTCCACTCAGCACAGTGCTCCCCCCAAAGTCCGGGCAATGCCTGCGGCCACCATCTGTCTCCCTCGCCTCCGACTCCACTGTGTCGCATCAGGATGTACAGCGAGGACGGAATTGCAGCGCCCAGCCCTCGTGACAGACCCGGGATGTCTACGATCATTTCCTCTGCCTCTTTTCATATCACTGAACTGAACCGATCAGACCTGTCAAGAGCAAGGGCCGCAGATGAAAGGCTAGTGTACTAAGACAGAGCATAATTGCCAGGTTCTGAGTTGCTGACATTAATCGTTTTACCGAAAGAAGACAGTAGAGTCCTCTCTCTCTCTCTCTCTCTCTCTCTCTCTCTCTCTCTCTCTCTCTTTCTCCATCTCTTGCTCTTTTTGGCATCACACAGGAGCTATAAGGGGATGGGGGCAGGGAAGAAAGAAACCACCACCAACAAGCTTTGCTAATTAAAAGTAATATGTTTCCCCCCTTTTCTTTGCAATTTGATAACACAAAACACTTACTTGGGGGCCACAGGGGGAAACAAACGGAGACAGATAAAAAATGTTTTGTGTTCATCCAAGCACAGCTATGTTAATGCGTATTATCCCATTAATTCGCATCAACATCGGGAATCGGCTCACCAATGCAAGCAAGAAGCATACACTTATCATCATTTGATAACATGTTTAATGACAGATTGACGGGAGATTTGCAAATGTGAACTGGCATCAGTGTTGCTAACTTCAGCTTCTGCCGCCGCCTCTGCTATGCCAGCATATTTATGTGCATAATTTGATTTCTCAGCCACACTGTTAGTACATTTTTAATATTAACTATGCACGAACAGACAGCCGAACTTAAGTTGCACTGATGGTTGGAGTTCATTAGATTGAAAAAGATGGGCAGGCGTGACTAAGATGGAGGTGGCGGTCCAACATCTGAGAGGCAACACTTAACAGACACACTCTATCCTCAACAAGCCTGGGGTCTACATTCCATGTGGTAAGGGAAGGCAAAGATATATGAATGAAGGAGGGACAGGAGGAAAGAGGATGCCCCTGACCTGACCGTTGGTCAGGAACTTCACACAGAGCCCAGGGCATTGCTGGACCAGTGTTTCCTTTCCTAATGCTGTCTCCTTTCACCACAGACTCATCAAGACTCTACTTAAGCTCATTTGCTTCATTAGAGCCAATCTCGGGTGGAGAGTACAGACTCCTATTCATTCCTTACAAACCCAGGTCACAGTCCAACTGTTCTGGGATGCCTTCCCTGCATGGAAACAGGGCTCACCCATCTATTGTGAGGAGCATAGCAATCTGTGCTCAGACTCTGTCCCTGCTATGGTTAGAAATAGAATGTCCCCTTGCAGATCTCATGTTCAGAGTTGGTGTAATTAAATCACAAGGGCTGTCATCTCATCAGTGTGTGAGTCCATTGTAATGGATTTACTGGGTGGTCACCGAGGCAGGTGGGCGTGGCTGCAGAAGGTGGGTCCCTGGGAGTGTGGCCTTAGGGACTGTCCTTGTGTCTTTGAATCCCCTCCCTTGCTGGCACTCTTTTGCTTCTGGCCTCCCTGATGTGAGAGCCCAGCCCTTGCGCCCTTTCTCTCTGCTTCATACTGCCATGCCCTGAGTTCCACAGACCGTGGCCTCACGTGGCCTCAACCTGAAATCTCAAAGAAAACCATGAGCAAATGAATCTTCCTTCTTCCAAGTTCTGTGGTCTGCCTTTTTGGATAACAGTAGTAAGGATGTTGACTGGGATGGTCCCCATCCAAAGTATTTGAGTGACCTGGATGAAACGCTTTACCCTGATGCAACTGCATTCCCGCATCTGTAAAATGAGCATACGCATATCCTCCACTTCATAAAGTGGTAAAGTTTAAATAGGCGAAAAAATAAAGAAGTACTAAGCCCTGTTTTTGACCTAAGGTCACAGCAAAAATGGCACCTCCTAGAGAGAACCTTTCTGACCACCCATGTAAAGCAGATTTCTTTTCCCTGTCCCATGGCCCTACATTTTTAGCATTTATAGAGCTAAAACCTTTGATTATTGGTTTCTGTGTCTGTCATTGTTACCAACAAGCACAGGAGACCTGTGAGGGCACAGGTCTTCTGTCTTGCTCATTTCTAGGCCTGGCATTGTGCCTCTGTACAGCTTGCATTTAAAAATATTTATTGACTGAATGAGAGGAAGAATGAAAGATCACTACATGGGTGTATTTAGACTGGGGGGGGGGCAGCTAGAAATCAGGACTTAGCACAGCCCAGTCCATGTAAGTGGTACTGGGTGATTTGAGCCTCCTTTTGAGTCATTACTCTAGAGGAGATAGTGACATATTTCATGCACAAGACACATCAGTGCCTAGGTATTTATTGCCACTGGTATTAATTTGTTTGTTTTGCTATATTATATCCAGAGAGGTCACTTTTGCTATCAGCTGTGATTTTTAAACTTTATGATCTAAATTGACCTGCTTCAGGAACCTCCTATAAAAAGCCTCGCTGTCAAGGAGGTCAAGAAAAACTTATGCTGTTGTGTGGATGGTTTTAATTCACGCATTAATTTCACAACATTTTTGCGGAGGGCATAATACATGCAGAGTCCATGGCTGAGGTAAGGAAGGGAAGACAGATTCACAGGCACACAGCCACAGCTCATTTCTGCATACAATAGCCAGAATCAACTTTAGGTATGCCAACTGGGTCATGCTATTTCCCTGTGTAATCCCCTTTGGTGTTTACACTGAGAAGAAACTAAACCTATCACCATGGCCTACATAACTGAGACTGTGCTGTTTTCAAACTTATTTTACCCTCGAGCTCTCTGAGTTCCAGTGATCCTGGCCTCTCAGTGTCTCCCTCTGTCCCACCTCTTACTTGTCTCATTTATGTCTCCGTCTAATGTCTTCTTCAGGTCTGGCTCCCTCAAAGAAGTCTTCCCAGAGCACCTAAATTTAAGCTAGTACCATGGTTACCCAGGCCCTCAATACTTGATTCATTGCCTGCCTGGGATTTGAAATGACCTTTTTTATTTTTTTGCTTTCTTGTGCATCTCCTCCAACTAGAATACAAGATCTGTGAAGGGAGGGGAAATACCATTTTGCTCATTGCTCTATGCTACGTGGGAAATAAAATGAAGTGGTGAGGACACCGATGATGGGCCGGACTGTTTCAGGTCAGGGGGCAGCAAGCATGCCTTCAGGTGCTACAAGGGCCAAATTGAGTCTGCCGTTGTTCTTGGAGAGCCCCAAATTTAAGGATGATTTTTATATTTTTAAATGCTTTAAAAAATAAAGAAAAAGAATGATGTTTTATGGCATATGAAAGTTACATAAAATTCAAGTTCCCGCTGGGCATGGTTGGCGTACGCTTGTAATTCCAGTACCTGAGAGGCTGAGAGAGGAGGATTACAGGTTCGTGACCAACCAACCTCAGCAATTTGGTGAGGCCCTCCACAACTTAGACCCTGTTTCAAAATAAAAAAATAAAATAAAATAGGGCTGGGTGTAGCTCTGAGGTAGAATGCCCCTTGGTTCAATCCCCAGTACCATACACACACACAAAAGTCCCACCTACATCCCCTAAATAATCCATACCTTGCATGAATAAATAAATAAGTAATTCAAATTCCAGCATCCATTGATCGTCGGGGAAATGGCATAGGCCGTTATTGGAACGTAGCTCACGACTACTCAATTACCTTTCATCTATTGCTGTTTTTATGCTACAATGACAAATTGGGTAGTCGTGACAAAGACTATGTGACCCACAGTGCCAACAATATTTCCTATATGGCCCTTTCTGGGAAACGTTTGATGACTCCTGATTCAGACAGATTTCCAGGGAAGAGTCCTTCAAGAAGACGATGTTTTAGTTGAGATTTAAATGATGAGAATGATTAATGTAAGGATCAGAAAAGTTGTATCTGCGGTACCCAAGGTAGAATAAACAGTTTGTGATATGAGCTTTGAAGTATGACCTTTAATCTGCCAGCAGCGTGCTGGAAACTGGGGCAGGGTAGGAAGGAGAGGTGAGGAGACCCAAACGAGGCTACTGCACCAGTCCTGGTAAGAGTAGAGTGGGTTCAAATGACACGGTTGCTGTGGAAACAGAAGCAGTCGGGGCAAAGTGGGAGAAACATCACAGAGGTCTAATCAAGAAAAATCAGAGAAGAACTAGAGTGAAAGGAGAGACGAGAGAATAATAAAGGCCACAGATCCTAAACCAGGGCGCCCTGAGAATAGCGATGCTACCTGTCCTTTCAGAATCAGAGAAATGACCAAATGTCGAGAGGGAGAAGATGACACAAGTCAAGCTTCAAGATCAGCTGGATGCAGGGTACCCCCCTCCCCCCTGCCCAAACAACACTGATATTGCAGCTCCTGTTGGCAGACCAATTTCAGCCCTAGATGCAGAGTAGTGCTTACTTTGCTCTTTTGATATGTGGGAGTCTAACCCAGGCCAAAGAGCTCATTCTGTTCTCCAAGCCTCGGGCTTTGCTTCAACTGTATGCTCCCCCAACAGGGCACTTAAAGCCAATCTCCATATTTGACTGGCACTCTTTCCACGGAGTCCTAATCTGGCAGGGTGTCACCCTGGAGCTGGTCCAGGAACTCTTGCCATTTGTCCAAGAATGAAGGCAACCAGAGGAAATGTGAGCCGAAATGAGGAGAGACCAAGTTCTGACAGCATGCATCCTTTGAACCCGGGATTCTGCTGTGCTTGAAAGCGACTACATCCTTGGAAGAGCGCAGGGATGCCTTGCTTTATTTAACTAAGTTTGACTTGGTTTGCCGCCAATTGTAAACAAGAGATTTTGATGAACACAATTTAGAGTTAACACGCCAAACAGTTTAGACTGTTGCTTACAAAATAATTTTACGGCCAGTCTCTTCCCAGTTAAGGAAGGTAGCAAGCTAAGTCAAGAGAAGGAGCTATTCCCTTGACAACCAGCTGACGTGCTTCAGAACAGAAACTTCTCTTGTCCGGTCAGTGTCACCCACCGCTATCAAGGGGTCTCAGCAGAGTCACCTCTAGGCCACCTCCTGCTTTCATAGTTTGGACCTCTCTTCCTCTTGTCTTCTGAACCTCAGCCTCTGCTCTGTCTATCCTCTCTCATGGTTGATCTGGATGGACCCACCATTTGGTTGGAGTTGATTTTTGCAGTGAACCGGGAGCTCCATGATAGTTCATGCAGCTTTCTCACAAAGGGCAGTGTCGGACGGGCTCAGAAACAGGATTAAAGCTAATAGAAGTAAACTACCGGGAGCACTTCCAACATGCCTGGTGCAGTATTTAAACCAAGGGTGTTCAAAGTATGGATCCTTGACCAGCATTATGTAATCCAGGAAATTGTAATAAATTCAAATTATCCAGCCCCACCAAGGACCTATTGGATCTGACACCCTAAGGAAGAGTTCAGCCTGCTGGGTTTAACATGCCCTCCTGGTGATTTTTTCTTTCTTTCTTTTATTTATTTATTTTTTTTGCAGTACTGGGGATTGAACTCTGGGGGATTCTACCTCTGAGCTACACCCCCAGCCCTATTTTTTATTCTTTATTTTGAAACAGGGTCTCACTAAGTTGCGGAGTGCCTCACTAGATAGCCGAGGCTGACCACGAACCCAGCTCCGGTCTCAGCCTCCCAAATGCTGGGATTACAAGCATGTGCCACCACACCGTCCTGGTGATTTTGTGTGTGTGTGTATGTGGGGGGGGGGGATACTGGGATTTGAGCCCAGGGGTGTTCTACCTCCAAGATATACCCCTAGCCCTTTTTACTTTGGGGGTCTCTTCAAGCCGTTGAGGATTTTGCTAAGTTGTTGAGGCGCAAACCTGCAGTCCTCTGTCTCAGCTTCCTAAGTGCTAGGATTGTAAGTGTGCACCAGTATGCCCCACTTTATTTTGAAACAGGGTCTTGCTAAGTTGCTGAGAGTCTGGCTAAATTGACAAGGCTGGCATTGAGCCTGTGATCCTCCAGACTCAGTCTCCCAAGTACAGGGATTTGGTTGTGTGCCACCAAGTTCCTGGTGATTTTGACACATGCTTTAGACTGAGATCCACTGGCTTAGAGTGTTACCTGGATTCTCTCCCTTTCCATCAAGCCCTGAGGCAGGACAGTTAGCCCTATTTCATTTTAGGAAACTACATCTGACAGAGGTTAGGCCATTTGCTTTACTGCTAGTGAATAGTGGAACCTGTACTGAAACCCAGGAAGCCTGACCCGTAATCTTCCCAGAGAGGGTGCACAAATCCACTGAGCGCCCACACTCCCAAGAGGAATCTACTCAGTGCCAACACTCCCAAATAGAATCCACTCAGCGCCCACATTCCCGAGAAGAATCCACTGAGCATCCACATTTCCAAGCAGTGCTCCTGCTTCACATTTGCTTAGCTGGCAGACGTGCTGTCCCAGAACGACATGTCCTGTTACTTTTTTGCTGATCCTAGTGAGCCTTAGGACACATTTCTCAACATTTAAGAAACTTTCGATTAAAAAAAAAAAAAAAAAAAGAGGTTCTAAGAAAAATGAGAGAGCCACAGAACTGAATCCCAGCTTTGGCCCCAAACCCAGGTCCACTGGGGTCCGGGGGATTGCTCAGCACACTTAGGAATTTGTGATCCTCAGGCGGCCACTACACCCGTGAAAAACCCCCCTCGGTCCTTCTAGGTCCCTTTCCTTGTACATGCCTTTTCTTCCCAGTGAAGGACATGTGGTTTCACATGCCATGTTGCTCGCCGAGATTTATAGGCAGTCGCTAATGTTCAGTTCTAATTCCCCATTTCAGATGCGGAAATGACTCATAATATTCAACACAAGGGCCTCTCGACAATGATATATAATTTAAAAATTAACTTGAGGACAGAGGAGACTTTGCATTTTTGAACTAGGAACTTAGAGACGCAGAGGTTAAAGCTTGATAAGGTGAGCACGAGGAACTGGCTGAGTTATTAAGCAAATGCCTCGGTTACATGTCTCCATGACTTCAGAGCGTTGCCGGCGTCTTCCAGTTCACGGGCGCTTGTCAGAGAGCATGCCCACAAGTGGTATATTTATATTAGGGTGTATTTTTCCCATTGTTAGGGATGTTCTCTAATTCCTGACACAGGCCTTTTCAATACAAACCGTGCTGTCGGAAAGCAAGCAAAGCAGAACAAAATCGATGCTTGATCTCCAGCAGGGGCCAAACAGACCTGAACGGCAAGACCCAGTGGAGCTTACAGAGACACCGGGGGACCCCGGCTGTGTTTACAGCATTGTTAGCTCCGCATGGAAACGGACCTGGAGGACTTTGGACAGCAACCCACAACATGCCCAGGTCTAGGGAAGGGAACAAAGACCGTGATGGCAATGGAGGAAGAGAAGTGAGGAAAGAGACAAAGAAAAGATAGGCCGTGCGTTTGCCCGTGTAACGCCGAAGACGCGGTGGTGCTTATGCTGGTTCAACCTCCTGTGGCCTTGTGACCGAGTCACTGTTTCCCGCTCTGCTCCAGCATCAAGTGGTTACAATTATGGATTGCAAATTTATTGACATTTGACATCTACATCAGCTTTTCCCTGATCAACAGAACGCTCTGCCGCCAACCCGAATAATTATAGAAGATTTCAGCAGTCACAAGGATGCCAACAAGGTCATTAAATCATTGTGAAGAAACAATGCATTCCTCCATTTCATTTGGCCAGTAACTTTTCCTCCCCAGGCTTACAGGGTGGGGCTGAATTACGGAAGGGAGGAGTTAAATTGGGATTAAAACAGGGAGGCACACATGTTGAGGGCCTTTCATTTGTACTTCAGGATTCCTGGAGAAGCATTGAAATACTGGTTTACTTTTACTGCATGACTTTTTGGGAAATGGGCAGTAATGGCGTGAGTGGGAGCTGGGGCTGATCCTGGGAGACAGAGGGAGAATACCTGTATCTCACCAGGGCTTCAAAATACAAAGCTGATAGGATTTGTCTTTCATGACCACATCTTGTTTGATATCTCTTCCCTTTCCTAGACCCGCCTGGTGCAGAATGACCCAGAATCCCTTGCATTGCTTATTCTCCCATGTTCACAGCCTCCAGTGCCCTCCAAGAACCCCCATCTCTCTCCCAAGCCCTCCCACTTCCTGCCTGACCTTCTGCTTCTACTCTTCCCTTCTCATCCACTCCACACCCAGCAGCCAGTTGACCTTATAAAAGAGAAAGTGGACTGTGCCACACTTGCCTGCTTAAATACCATCACTATACGACTCAGCTCTACCACTCCTGGGACTCTTTCCAAAGGGACTGAAATCAGAATACTATCCATGTTTATAGCAGCACAATTCACAATAGCCAAATTATGGGACCAACCTAGGTTTCCACCAACAGATGAATGGATTACAAAGTTATGGGATATGCAAACCATGGAATTCTACTCAGCAATCAAGAAGACCAAAATAATGTCATTTGCAGGAAAATGGATGGACCTGGAGAACATTATTGAGATTATCCAGTCACAGAAAGTGAAGGGCAATATGTTTTCTCTCATATGCAGAAGCTGGAGAGTAATTGGGGCACACGAGGGACTTTAGATAGTGGAGGAGAAATCCAAGTGGAGAGGTGGAGGTGGTGTAGGGGAGGGTTGGGGAGGCAGAAGGAGAATTAATGAAGGAAATGCCTCCATTGAGGTTATGTGCGTATGTGAAATTGCCAATGCCAGTCTCAGTATCATGTATGAGAAAGGGCACAGGGATTGTGTTTGTGTGTGTGTGTGTGTGTGTGCGCTCACTGAGGGCTTGCTGTGTGCATGTATGTCCCTGCCACTCTGAACTATGAGGCTACAATGCAGCAATACAAGTATATTAAAAAAAAAAACCTTCAGTGGCTTCTCATTAGATCTCAAAGGAAAAAGAAAAGAAAAACCTCAAGTTCTTAGAATATTCTGAGAAGCCCCAACTTGCTCCACTCCCACACCCTGGACTCATGTCCCACCTTTGTCCTACCCGATGACACTGACCTCTCTCTGTATCAAACCTCCCACCTGTTCCTGTTTCTCCTTCCTGGGACCTGCTGCCCCACCTGCCCCTTCTCAGCCTCCTGCCCCTGTATTTAAAGTAGTTGACCCTGGCAGCTTCCCCCACACTGTCTCCTCATTCTCAGAAATGGATGCCCCTCAATCACAGACATTATTGTTACTTGTATTTAAATGCTTGGTGCTAGCTGTTGGTATTATCATCAACCCGTGTCCCGTTAAGAACGTAGGGTGTTTCTCTTAGTCTCTGGAGTGGTCAGTGCTCAGAACAGCACCGGGCTTCTAGATAGTTCTCTATGACTATCAGTACTTAAAGAGAAGGCTGAAGGCCACAGATCTTCCTGTGACAGTGTGTGCAGGATGCCCTACTCACTCACCTGAAGGCATGGGCGACTCTCTGTGCTCCCATGAACCCTTGCACCTTGGGAAAAGGCATTTCTTAGCTCAGATGCACAAGCCTCATGGCAGAGTGCTAGTTCTCTGGACAAATCACTTATATCCTGGACATGTTTACTTCCTCCTTTTCTGGGCTTTGCAAAGCTTGACGATGCCTTCATGTGCTGGGCACTATGGTGTTTTACGTATTTTGTCTACTTGATATGTTTCCCTGATGAGTGACATAGATGTTTTATTGTCACTTCATACATGGGGGGATATTAAAAGGAAGTTATGGTCACCCCTAAATACTGCTGCATCTTCCCTCCCACTTTCTTTTCCTTCCATTTCCTCCTTCCTCCCAATGTTTATAGAGTCTATGTTCTAACAACTACAACACTGATCCAGACACCACGCCTGCTCTCCTGGAGCTTAGAGGCAGCTGTGGAGTTGGCATCGGGGTGAACTTGAGGCTCAGTAAGAAGTCCATTGTGCCACTCACCGCCTGTCCCTACAAAGGAACTTCATGGCAATGCTGCTCGGCTTTCAGCCTTCCTTCTTTTATAATACTCTTCCCCTCTCGTCTACCTGGCTAGCTGCTCATCATCATTCAAGACCCAGCCCAGATCTCATCTCATTTGGATGGATGTTCTTGATGCCCCTCATCCTGCACTGGCTCAGTCCTTGCCCCATTAACATCTCTGAGCACAGATTAAGCCATGGCGATTTCTGATTTCTTTCTTCTGTGGCGAGCTGTAAACATTCTGTGGGCAGGCCCAGTCTTTACCATGCCCATCTCCGTGACCCTAGCTGTAGCCAGGGTCCCAACACATAGAGGCACTTACTGTTAATGAGCGTGCCCATGCTCATCTTTCCCTGAGACCAGAAATGTGATTTGGTTCCAGCATATCACAAATGCTGTCATTGCTCTTATAATTACAATTGCCAGACGCAGTCACCAACCTCCATTCTAGGGGTGTTATATCTTAAGAATGATGAGGGTGGCTCTTGATACTTGAAGAATTTTATGTGTGTGATACTTTTCTAGGCAGGCTCTCCGTAGGTTTGCTCTGATTTTATCCTTCTAACAATCTGTGAGGTTGGTCTCTGTGCAGCTGCTTGACAGAAGAGGCAGCTGAGGTTCAGAGAAGTGACGTGACCTGCTCCAGGCCTCAGTGATGAGCCGAGACCCCATCCTTAGCACTTGCAGAGCCCGGGTTCTTCCCCACTGACTCAGCTTCTGTAAGTCTGCTTTTCGGGATCTCCAGGCATCAGAAGCTCCCAATCTCCTGAGATGGCAGGACAGGCCTGCCCTCCACTCACAAAGGCCTCCCATTTTTCATCCTCTTAACGTTTCTGGGATGACAATTCCTGATTGGTTCTCTGACTTCTAAGCCAGAGCAAAGATTATCCAATAGGGACCCATCTCCATGGTTACGGTGCACAAGAGAGTCTAAAGGAAGGCAGCAAGAAGGGAAGTGAAGGCTCCCGCAAATGGGGGGAGGAGAGAGTCATAAACAATTAAACATGACAAAATCCTCTGGTGAGCAAAAATAGAATTATTTGACTGTGAAATTGAGTAATGTAGCATTGAAAATAACATAACCTGAAACATGATTTTTTCCCCCCATCTATGAAAAAACGCCAGATAAAACCATGCACATTGAAGGTGCCAATTCGCTGGAAGGCCTGAGTCGTAGAAAGTTGTATTTGTCTAAGAGTTGGGTTTTGGGGGCATTTAAACTTCTTTTCCCCATTCATCTCTCCTCTGTGAATAACCGGTGTGTCGGCATCTCACACTTGGGTGTAGTACTTTACAGAATTCGACCAAGAGATAACAGAAGGATGCTGGGAGAACTTTTGGTTAAATTTCTGGCCTGAGGCAAATCATGCATTTGTCTCCATGCAATTTCTAGCTCTGCTTCTTCTCAGCGGTTTGGTCGTACTTGCCACTTCATCTCTCTGGTTTCTTCGCCCATAAGCTGGGTATAATGACAATTTCTTTCTTTATAGAGTTTAGGAGTAAGATTAATGGGGATGATATACATATTGGGCCTACCACATTAAGCCTCACTGTTTAACCTGCCAGGAGGCAGGGGCGGGCTCTGGTGCTCCGCATACACCAATCATTGGCTGAGGGCCATCCAGGGTATCTGCTTCAGTGCATCTGTCGGGCAAACAGCTCCAGTAGCTGGGGTGGGCGGGGGATTCATGGAAGAGAGTGGCAGGTGCCTCTATTAGAAGCAAAAACAGGCGGAAGGCAGCAATGGGGCACAAGGATATTGTATCAAGAATCTAAAGGAATTATCTCTGGAGTGTCCTTTATAAAGGACACTACCGCAATTGGACTTCACTGTTCTTACCTGACTTCCACTTTTACAGAAAAAAAACTGTTTCCTTGATTTAAATTTGTGAATAAAAGCAGTCTCTATTTACCTTTCAGAGGTGATGTTAAATATATAGATTTGTTAAAAAAACACAAAAAAACAAAAAACTACCAGGAGGAAGCTCAACAAGTGCTGTGCACATGTGCACAATCTGTCTCTCTCACTCTGAACTTCATTAGGATGTGAGATTACAATGCACCAATATATTTTTTTAAAAAGTACCCAAGAAGAGGTATATTGACCCATTGGTACTGATAAAACAATCTAAATGGTAATTCAAAAGAGTGCTCAATAAGCATTAGTCCTCTGTCGGTGTCAATGAAAAGCAAGGACAGTAGTGACAATGGACACTGCTACAGGCACAATTCTAAGCACGTTTGTTATCACATTTCATCAGCATTATGGTATCATCATCATCATCATCACCATCACCATCAGAATTGGAAACTCTAGTGCACGTCTTCCCACACATGGTACAGCTACCAGTGGATGTGCATTGTAGCAAGTGCAATTTGTCAAGGTAGTTGTTCACAGAGAACAGGGAAGTCAGGGGGAAGGACATGCCATGTTAATGTTGTAGCCTATTTTTTCTCAGGAGCAGATTTTTCCCTCCCAGATCTGTTTTAGATAAATCTGTACACACAATCTCATCATTTATTCAAATAATATGGCACAATCCATCCCATATCTTGATTTAAGCCTTAAGCAAATGCAAGGGAGTTTTTTTTTTTTTTTTAAACAGGCGATCAAGGGGGGAACAGAAAGGAAGTTTATCAAGAGCTTGCTTCCTGTGCCAGATCCAGTGCCAAGCACTCTGTGGGCTCCCTTAGCTAATCCTGACCACAACCCGGGTGGGGGGCAGGGGGCCGCAAGGCCATTTACCATCACCCAATCTATGCCAGGCTCTTGTATCAATCTGAATGTAGACTTTTCCCCCCATAGCACTGCTGGAAGATTAGTGTGATTAGCTGCATTTTAGGGATGAGGAAGCTGATGCTTAAAGAGAATTACTGACTGGATCAGGCTCAGTTAGTAAGTGGTTTGAACCCAGGAAGGGATTTGAACCCAGGTGCATCTGAGCCCAGAGTCTGCCCCGACTCCCACGGAGAGTCTCAGCAAAGATGACGGCTCAGAGCTGCGGAGCATTTACTATAATCCAAGTGGCGGATGAGGACTGTTTGCTTTAATCCTCACAACGGCCCCAAGAGGAAGGGGAGTTTGTTCCACTTGCCTGATGCACAACTGAGGTTTAGTAAGATTAAATAGATACCCAAGATACATTTTTATTTATTTTACTTTTTAAGCCTTATACTTTATTAGGAAATTGGGTGATTATAATTTTTCTTTTGTGGTACTAGGGATTGAACCCAGGGTCATTCTATCACTGAGCTATGCCTCCTGCCCTTTTTATTTTTGATACAGGGTTTCACTAAGTTGCCATGGCTGGCCTTGAACTTGCTATCCTCTTGTCTCAGCCTCCCAAAGACCAAGATTTATCTTTAAAACAATATGTGTTCATTAATTGTCACATCCATTCTGGAGATGATGCACTGGAAGTCTAGCCCAACATTCATCCCAGGGTTAAGAGGAAGCAAATCGAGTCCCACATGTTGACACAAGGGGCATCTGATGCTGGAATTTTGTTTCTAAATCATGCTGATGCCTGGTCTGGCCTTCTCTCCTCATGCTGATTCCTTCTCTCTACTGCCATGTCTGGGCAGATCACCCCCAAGTCCCCCAAACACATAATTTCCCACTTATAAGGAGCTACCATCTATTCCTTAGGTTCCATCCCTTTGACTTGACACACCAAAATCAATCATAAACAGTTCAAGTTCAGGTCTATATCTTGTACAAACTTCCTTCCTGTCCTTCCTAGAACATATGTCTTTGGGGCTCCAAAAGTAGGGCAGAAAGATGTTTTTGACTAGAAGACATCCACATGGGTACCCTCCCATTATATCCAAATCCTACACCTTTTCCCCAAAAGACCATCAAAGACTCCAACCCTCAGTGGCCACAGCAGTCCTGCTCAAACTATTATCTTTGTTTTCAGTTACCAAATGTAGGGCAGGAAAGGGTGAAGATTGCAAGCTCTTCTAGAGTAGTTAGAACTACTACTTCTACATTTACCAGATGGATGACCTTGGACGATTCCCTTTGAACTCTTAAAACTCCAATTTTCTTGACGCAAACAAGGAATGGTAATAAAAACAACCATTTAAAAAAAAAAAAGTGTTGGAAGAATGAAAAAGAATACTATGTGAAAACTGCGTAGTCTGGGTGAAGAATATGAGAAAATTCAATAAATATCAGGGTTGGCTAGTATATCAGGACTCATTTATTGCTCAGTTTTAAGTGTTTGTGATTATCTGATCTTGACCATAGCAAGCATCTAAATACCCATTGACCATCTTTAAATAATGATATTTTGATACAGTTGGGAGAATGTACCTGGTAGAAAGAATACAAGTTTAGTGGAAGCTGGACTACTATTCTGTCTTGCCACTATGACCCTGGGGATTTCAGTATTTCTTTAAGATGGAGGAATATGACTAATCTTCTAAGACTGTCCAAAGAAGTGAATAGCATCTTTAAAGAGTCAAGCACAGGCTGAAGTATTAGGAGAAACAGTAACTGGAGCCTCATTTCACTCACATCACCCTCTCTGATCTTATGTTTGTCTGTTTTCACTCACCACAGGGCCTTGGCATATGCACCCCGTCCCACCTGAATCACACTTTCTGTCCTACCCAATTAACACCTAGTGGTCCTTCCCATCTCCCACCATAATCTTCCCCGACCTTCAGGTGAAAGCCCCTGCTAGACAGCCACAAGTACCTGGCGGTGGCATTTCCCACCGGTGTGTTGTGATGTCCACCCATGTGATTATCTGACCATCATCTGCCCCTCCTGTTTAACTGGAGCCCTGTGTAGGCAAAAAATAGCACTGTGATTGGACTTCATCCCTGGAGCCTGACACAGAGCTCGAGACAAGGTAGATGCTCAATAAACATTTCCCAAGTTCTCAAGAAAACAAAATTATTGTAGCCCTGTTATTCTTAACACTAATAATGATCCTTCATATCAATAACGTTGGAAGAATGATATTATTTCGGAAAATCCAAGGGAAATGGTTTCTTATTAGAGGAGAGACTGCCCGAGCTTAGTGAGAAGACCACACCAGTCCTGGTACCTGGTCCATGTTTGCGGAAGAACAGGGTCCTGGGCTCGTCAGAACTTGAGTCTGCAGTTACGTCCAACCAGCAAAAATGACAAACAGCGTTTGGGGTCTGCACTGAGCATACACACTGGGCTTCTCTTGGTCTCCAGATTCCCTTCTCTGTTGCTCTCCTTTCCTGATGCTTCTCTCTTTCGTGTCTCTTTTCCTGACTTCCTTCTCATCTTTCACGTCTTGGAATAGATGCACCCGCTCAGGAAGCCGCCTCTCACTTCCTGAGTACAGAATACCCCAGACTGAGTAAATTAGAAAGCATTGACGTGCTTTAGGCTCATGGCGCTGGAGGCTGCCAAGCCCAAGACGGAGAGATCACATCTGGTTAGAGTCTTCACATCCTGGGCAGTATCACGGTGAGTAGCCGGAGGCATGGAAGGGGGGAGAACACTCCAGAGAGAAGCAATCACGCCAAACCCGTGCTTCTCCTCGGGAAGCCATTCCTGCTACGGCCGACCCAGGCCTGTGATAACACCCTCAAGATCACAGAGCGCCCTCGCCATGCGGGCGCACTCCCGAGATAGCTGGCCCAATGCCCCATAACTGACTCACTTCCGACATTCCAGCCCCACTCCCAGGAGAGTTAACCCACACCAGAGATAGCCGATTCATTTCCAAGATACCTGGTCTACTCTCAAGATAACCGACTCCCTTCTGCGATACCTGACTCACTTTTGGGATACTAGACCAACTCTCACGATAACTGACCGTTCTCGCGATAACTGACTCACTTTTGAGATACTAGACCAACTCTCAGATAACTGACCGTTCTCGCGATAACTGACTCACTTCCGCTATATTAGACCAACTCTCACGATAACTGACCGTTCTCGCGATAACTGACTCACTTCCGCTATATTAGACCAACTCTCACGATAACTGACCCGCTCTCACGACAACTGACTCACCTCCGAGGTACCAGCCCCAGTCCCAGGATAACTGAGCCATTCCTGCGATGACTGACCTCCCGTGATAATTAATTCACTTCTGAGAGACCAGACCTACTTTCACAATACCTGATGCATTCCCGCGTTAAATTGACTCGGTTCCCAGATGCCGGATCCCCTTCCTGCGATAAATGACACACTCCCACAATAACTGACTCACTTTGAGGATATCTCACCCACTCCCAGGATAACGGACCCGCTCCTGCTATAGCTGACTCACTTTCGAGATACTTGGGCCCCTTCCACCATAACTGATCCACTCCCATGATGTCTGTATTAATACTAGTTCACTTCTTGAAAGCCCCACCTTTAATTCGGTTAGATCGCAATTGTGTGTGTGTGTGTGTGTGTGTGTGTGTGTGTGTGTGTGTGTGTGTGTGTATGTGTGTGTGTGTGAGACTGGGGATTGAACTCAGGGGCATTCTACCTCCAACCTACACCCCAGCCCTATTATTTACTTATTTTGAAACAGGGTCATGCTAGGTTGATGAGAGTCTCACTGCTTGTTGAGGCTGTCCTCAAACCTGCGATCCTCTTGTCCCAGCCTCCTGAGTACTGGGATTACAAGTGTGCAACACCATGCCCAGCTGAGTTGGTGCAACTTTGGGAACAGTGGAGATATGCCCACTAGCTCAGTCTGGGCACCCAGCTATTGGGCCATGGGTTTGGGCATGCGGAAACATCCCACTATTTGTAGCAACTATAGCTGAAGTCCAGCTACACATATTAAAAAATTAATTTGTTAAGACTATGCACATTAGATGCATGATTCTTAGAATACTGAGTACTTAATATACACTAAAGTCAGGGTGCGTATTGGTGGCCAAGGCTGTGTAAGAACCCCTGCACTTAGACTCTGACGGTCCGGCCTTGCTGCTTGGGCACCTGAAGCACCTTCTCTGAGCCTCAGCTTTCTCATTTCTAAAATGGAAACCATATCTACCTTGCAGGTTTGCTGTGAAGATTTAGCAGATGCCATAGACCCAAATGTGTTGGTGAGCATCAGCGTTGACTAAAGATGGCCGGGATTCCAGCTCAGGCACCATCTCACCAGCCTCACCAACCTACGTCTCGTTGCCTGAAGCAAGAGAGCTGTGGGTGAAAGGAGAAAGCTGTCCACTACCTGAGAAGGACCCAGATCGTATCAGGACCACAGGTGACCAACTCGGCCCAGTTTGTTGGGGATTTTCCTGGGGTTAGTTGCACACCCCCCGAATCCTCCCTGCCGAGTCCTAGGCAAATGGAGATGGTCGGTACCCGACAGAGGGTCCCGTCTGCTTTCCTATCCTATACAGCAGTAATTTGACGGAATGCTAAGAGGGAGATGTGGCATCTTCTAGAGATGGGGGGAGAGGGCACTGAAGGCAAGCCCCTAGTGCCCGTGGGGGTTCACTGAGGGGCAGAGAGGGAAAGAAAATGAAGTGGGTGTCTCCTTTGGGCTTGCTACCAGATTCAGAGGCTGCAAATTGGTAGTGTAGGGGTTAAATCTGGCTCTCTTGACGTACTTTGTTTAGCTTGGAGTATTCAAAACAACAATGGCAAAACAAACCAAGACCAAAACACACTGATAAAAACCTCTCAGTTTAAATCCTGGGAGGGTTTCCACCAAGATTGGGATTTCGTGCTTTTTCTGAAAAAAAAAAAAGGCGGGGACTACACAGGGGTTCCGTGCTCTAATGTACCACAGCCTCAGCCAGGCCCACTGGGGCCCTTCCTGTCACCTCTGGCGCTTGGAGCACTTGTATTTGTGACTCCTAATATATATACATAGATATATTTTGATGGTACTGGGCATTGAGCCCTGTGGCATTCTACCTCTGAGCTACACCCCCAGCCCTATATATATAATATATTATATATGCATATATATTATGTATATGTATATATATATAATGTATTATATATATATTTGGATACAGGCTCTTGCCAGGCTGATGAGAGTCTCACTACTTGCTAAGGCTATCTTCAAACCTGCAATCCTCCAGTCTCAGCCTCTCAAGTACTGGGATTACAGGCATGCGCCACCCTGCCCAGCTAACCCCTAATATTTGAGCATCAGCATTTACTGCTGCTGTCAATAAATATTCTAGAGCCTTGATCCTGAGTGCTAGTTTTAAAATAAATGTGTGTTTCTTTTTGGCTGGGAGGTGTGGGTGGGTGGGAGATGATTCCATATCAACTGAAAGTCCTCCCCCCGCCCCGCCCCCAAATCCATTGAGAGCCAGTTCTTTGGTTATTGGGTGTCAACAAATAGAAGCTATCTGAGTTGGGAAATATTTTTGTTTACCAGCACAGTTAAAAGGTACGGAATCAGCACAATGTTCCTCGATGTATCACGTGCCTGCTCTAGATAAATAAACGAGTAAACAAAGAAATACCCAATAGCCCAGGAAAAAGCAAAATGAACCGAAACAACCACTTTTCACCTAACCCTGGTACCCTGGGCTTTGGGAGGGGAATGTTCCCCGCAGTTTCACAGAGTTCTAAAACCCCCAAATGTGACGGGTGCCTTGGGCTGTCGCATCTCCTTTCCTCTGCCAGGTGAGGCTTCTGTAACATTTACACTGGATTTAATAGGGGAACATGACGTACACTGATTTTCAACAAACTCCAAACCTTCCAGAGGAGAGTCATGGGAAAAAAAAAAAAAAAAGCAGTTGCACACCCAATCCTCTTCTATTTTGGTACCCTTAACACATCTCCTTATCTCCGTGGCCTACATATCATTTAACAAACTGCCCTGCAATTCTTGCAGGGCGTGGCGTCCTGACTGATTTAAAATCCCCGCATTGCTAAAACTGCATTGTTCTTCATCAAGTTGAGTCATTTTTATGTGAAGTGTCAAGCTCCCTAACAAATAACTCCTGCCAGACAAATCAAGTTCCTCGTCGTAGAGCCGCGGCTAAATAGTTTATAGCTTTAATCTGCTCACCGAGGTGTGCAGTCTATGACAGTAATTATAAATGCAAGGAGAAATTATAGCTGAATGCTTTAACTGCATTAGGAGCCGTTTGATGAACAATCACCAGCGCCTGCTCATTTCCAACAATAGAGGGCAAGTTAGTGTCAATGCATTAGAGAGATTTCAGTTCTGCATGGCTTTTTCTCCCATTTACCACAGAATGTCACTTGTCTCCTATAAAGTAGGAAAAAAAAAAAAAGCATCGTGGAAAGCTTTAAACTTGATAGTTAAAAAAAAAAAAAGACAAAGAGAAATGCAGGGGAAAACTGTTTATCATTATGACTCCTCTTTTTTTTTTGTTTTGTTTGGCGGCAGGTTCAGTTTCAAATTAGCTCACCGATGGTAACTGCTTGTTTATTTACTAGGGGTCTTCAAAACACAAAATGCCTCCCCCAGCCGTCTCCAAGAAGCCTTGATCGAGAAAGACGTGTTTAAATGAAGGGCAAGTTCAAAACCAGCCCCGGCGATGGTGCGCGTCCCTCCGCTGAGAGCCCAGCCTCCGTCTGCATCCACCTAGGCTAATGATACCATTTAGCTCTTTATTTTCCCCTCCTCACTTTCGCAGAAAGACATTTTTAATTTAGCTGAAGAATTACACAAATGTATTTTAAAGACATAAATCCATATAAAAAATATGAGCTAATTAAAACATTGCACTCCCTGTCGCTCATGGATTTTCAATTTAGCGAAAGAAAAAAGAATTACATCTGGTTAAATGAAAAGATGATCCTGATGGCAGATTGGAGTAAATGAAAAATAATGTTACTCTATATTAAAGTACCAAATTATACACGTCAGGATGGAGCATTCGAAAGTCCAAATGAGGAGGCAAGCACAGGAAGGACCGAGGCGTGTTGACGCGAACGGGGAGTGAAGCCAGGTCCCTGGGAGAGAATGCAACGTTGCTTGCTCTTTGAGAAATGCCAGAGTCTCCTACTTGACCCTGTTTTCCAGATTCTCATTTTGTTTCCCAAAATGAATTCCTGAGAGTCAAGATGATCTATCTATTTTCACTGAGATTTGGGTCATGTCTTGGCCAGACATGACCCAGTAAACGTCTGACTGAACCAGGAGATTCAAGAAGATGAAGATACTCTGCCTCAACCTGCAGGTCAGCTCCAGGCCCCCGCATTGCAATGTAGCAAGTATCCCTTAAAGACTTGGGGGTCAATGGCGGACTCCATGTACAATGGTGGTTCACACAGTGATGTCATACCTGTCTTCATTTGTGCACATGATGAAATCGTATGAGGACCATTTCTCAGAATGTAGCCCTCTAGTTCAGGGATGCATGTCTATGTTAGATTTACAGCTGGAGCCTCTAAGAGGCCCAGAGAAGACCTCGCTCTTCTCCCAACTCTTATCCACACTTTACGGCCTTTTTCTCCGAGAGGTTGAAGATACAGCTGGCCCTGGGTCGCTCCTGGAAACCTTAGCCAAGGAGGAGGAAAGCGAGAGGCAAGAGAAAGTGGCTGAACATTGGCCTATCCCGGGCTGTACCCCTACCTCTCTACTTATTGGGTGTTCTTGGACCAATCACAGAACCCTTTGAGCTTCATGTTACCTCTCTGCAAAATGGGGATGCTACCCATAACTCCACCTGGCTTGTAGAAAGAGGTCTATAAATGGTAGTTTTGCTGTCTTTGTTATCATAATAGTCAAATAACAGGCAGAAGCTTTCAAGGGGAAACCTACCTAGGTGTTAATTAGTTCAATTAATTAGTTCACAAGGCTTCAGAACACGAGGCTGTAGAGACAGTCTAGTTCTTACTTATTTTGTAAACCTACAATGAGCCTAGCTTTATGGAAAATAATTACATGCATAGATTTAATTATTATAGCCATCCTGTGAGAGGGATGCTATGGCTGCAGTCTACACATACGGAAGCAGGGCATGACTTAAAGAGTTGGATAAGTTGAGGTTTGAAGCCAGTTGGATGGTCCACACAGTCAATATTCTTCTCAAAGGATCTTCTGAAACCATCCCTCCCCACCTGGGCTTCCCCAGGACGGTTCAGAGGTCCCTCCTGTGCACTCTGCTCCGTATCTGCCCTGGAGCCGCCCACCCAGGTGCTGCCACTAACCTCAAGGGCAGACTCTCGTCCTGGTTACTGGTTTATCTCCTGGGGTTAGCACAGTACTTGCCGTAGGGCGATGGGCTTCTCCATACGAGACGATGACTCAGTGAGGCTCAGACATTGGGGGACCCTGGGGCATTTGTGCAGAATCTGCCTGCCCCCCTTTCTTTCTCCATAATGTGTTTGGACCAGCCTCGACTTTACAGGGCTGCTTGTGAGAAGAAAGTGGAGTAAGCTCTTGAAGGCCTTGCTGCCAGACCTGGCATGGCCGCTGGCTCACTATGATGTTTCTGTTGCTAAGTAGAATCTGTGGCCACAGCAAAGCACAATCGATATTTGTGGAGGGATAAAAGGAATCTGGGGAAGGAGAGAGGGAAGGGAAGGGAAGAGAAGGGAAGGGAAAGGAAGATGGAGAGGCAGGGAGGGATGGACGAGGGCAGGAAGGAATATTTATTTAATGGATGAAGACATGGTCGGTGCCTCTTACGGAAACTCATTAGTCCAGCCCATTTGCCTCTTGTAGACGGCCTCCTAATCCCTGTTGTTTGGGTTGCCAGGTTTAGCAAATAAAAAAATTACAGGGTGTCCAGTTAACACTGAATCTTGTCAAAACAATGTTTTAACAGTTACAATAACGAATACTTTTTAGATATCAGAATGGACCCTACCGTATTTGGGACACATCTGTATTAAGAATACGTGTGCTGCTCATCTGAAATGCAAATGGAGCTGGCTGTCCAGCCTGTATTTGAGCGGCCACCTTACGTGCTTTTCACCCTGAACATGTATTTAGATCAAGTCGTCCATAACAGAAGCGTCAGCTCACTGGACGGGAATACATTTCTGCTAACAATTTCTGGGTTCGGTGTGCTGTTAAGCTTGTACACTGTACTACATGGTAATGGCTATAATTTCAAGTCCTTACGCATCTTAGACTCAATGATTTACTCTCTGTTTAATTTTTGTTATTCAAGAGCCTGGGGCTCTTGAAGATACACACAAATACATATTGGAATTGTCTTAGGTCACTTATGTCCTAAAATAGGGATGCACATTTAATATTTTCTAATGAATTTTTAATGAAAATTTGAATTTAACATTTGGCAGAACGTTCCGCAGGATTTGAGATATGTCCAGGAAAGGAAAGAAAAATTCAGGTCAAAATTTATGTCTTTTGGAAAGTATAAATGATGGTAGAGCTCTCCAGTTTTCCATAATATCTTGACATGCTTTCTAAAACACCATGCCATCCGTGCACCATTTGAGCTGTCATGCATACCAGCTAAGATTAGAGTTCCGGACAGCAGCGGTATCATTTCGTGACCATTTAAAAAAAACAGTATGCATAAGTCTAAGGTACAGCGTACGTGCTGTTCTAGTCCAGGACCCCTAGGGCAGAGGCATGCTTTCCTAGGAGAACAAAACATCCAGATGACAACTTTGCATGGACAGAGGAACCATCCATCCAGGCAGGTTGGCATCTTTTTCTTATTAACGCAAATATACCCAGTTCCTGCACCATCTTTTCTTTCTCTTTGTGTTCTTGTTCTCGTCTTCCTTTTATTTTGGTACTGGGGATTGAACTCAGGAGCACTCTCCCTCCAAACTATACCCCCACACCTGTTTTATTCTTTATGTTGAAACAGGGTCTTGCTAAGTTGCTGAGGCTGGTCTCAAACCTGCGATCCTTCTGGCTCAGCTTCCCAAATACTGGGATTACAGATGTGTGCTACCATGCCCAGCCCCTGTACCACTGTCTTTTCCCTACATACACTCCCACTCTTTGAACCAGTCCCAAATAATCCAACCTGTTTTTCTGTAGTCCTCTCTGATTCACAGCATAATGGTGACTATAGAAGGGTGAAGCTCTGGTTTTGTGCAATGATTACACCATAATATGGTGCTTGGAAGGTCCAAATTAGAAATATCTATTCTGCGCAAAGGCAGAGAGATGTGAAAGTAGCTATCTTATCTATGTATTTAACAGATTTGTAAGTACCTTTTGTGTATGTTTTTCCAAATTATTGGCTTACCTCACTTCCCCAGGACAGAGAGCATGCTTTTCAGATTTCGACTGAGGATAGGATACAAGCTTTCTTTTTCTCCCTTTTCCATATTTACATATCGCAGTTTTAAAAAAGAATGATTACAAACCTAACAGGTGGAAAATTGGTCTTTATTATAGCACAAAATAAACATTACCTATTTGTCCTCTGGGTTTGGACCCACCACTATTGGATTTGGAATTTCTCCTTTCTCTAGATTATTTTGTGTCTATCCACCTTTTATAAAAAAAAAAAAAAAAAAAAAAAAAAAAAAAAAAAAAAAAAAAAAAAAAAAAAAAAAAAA
>PVLC010006577.1:0-24226 GCA_004027655.1 Graphiurus murinus | reverse complement strand
GACCCGAGCTCTTGTGCGGATTCAATAGATGCATTTCGGCTTTTCATTCAATAGAGTGAGCTGAACAAATCATGCTGGAAACCAAGAGATGAATCTGCCAGTAACATTTAATTCTCGTGATAAAAACATGCAAACAAAAAAAGGTGGTCTTCAGATGGACCCCACATCAGAAGCTCAGATCTTCTCATTCAGGGGGAGAGTCCCAGATCCGATATTTTAGCCTTGTATTTCATCTCGGCCATCCCCAACACTTAGAAAAATCTCTCTACCGATGTGAAGTGAGCCCAAAGCCAGGCCACACAAACACCCCTCTCTTCCTGGAACTCACCTAAGTGTTCAAACCTAGTGGCTTGATCTGAAGGTCCCCTGTTTAAAAACAAGTGCTCTGACAATAAGGGGGGGGGGGTGGCAAGGCCTTATTATGCGCTGAGCTATGATTAGCTTTCCATATCTTATTGTGAATTAGTTAATTAAGAGCAAATCTGCCATCTAGCATAACATAAACTGGACCGGTAAACACAGAAGGTTTTAGTTTCTGCTGGGTCCTCGTGTTGGGGGACAGCCCCAGGCGGAGGGCAGTATGGATATGTGTGAGGGTCCCTAGCATTTGGGGGCATCATGCTTGGGGGGAGAGAGAAGGTAGTAGAGAAAACACGGAAAAGGAGATGAAAGTGGTTTGTTATGAGCCAGCCTTAGTCATGCTTAGCATTTGAAAATGGCTGGTGTGACTATTCTGCAGAGGTTATTTGACCTTGGTCTCTGTCCTCTCTCGGGGAGGTGACACAGGTGGTCTGGGCATCACTGACTATCCAAGACAGGAACTTCCATGATCACCTGATGAAAATTATCTTGAAGCCCTGGGACCCCAGGCAGTTGACCACAGGTGTGTGCAGAAAGCCATTTATTTCTTTAGGTAAAGCAAGATCCCAAGGGCACGCATGGCATCTATCTTTGTTAAAGATAGTCTACCCCTAAAGAAAACCAAGCTACACGAGAGAAGAAAGTAAGACTTCCTCTCCTTTCATCTCAATGTTCTGCGAAGCAGTGTTTTCCTACAATCTCCTTCAGGGCACATGCTCTTTCATAGGAAAAATTAATGTGGGAAATAAACGAAGGGAAGGAGGCGGAAGGTAGCGGTTGCTAAAAGTAAGTTGCGAAAAGCATTATTACAAGGAACAATAATAAAGACGACTTTGAGCTATTCATGAGCGGATTAAGGAATCTCTGTATAGTGACCGCCCCCTAGCAACCCCCCCCTCCATAGTCTGCAGCTCACCTTTTGACCACTTCCTAAGTAAGTCATTAGCGTGGCTAAGGGAGCTGCGAAATGGAGTGGTAAGAGAGGGGCAGCCTCGGCTGGGCCCTAGAGGTTGGGCCTGGGGTACCTAAGGGGAATCATGTATCCTGGAGGTCTAGAAGCCACAGGCGTCTGTGAACTTCATCTCACCCAGTCCACTTTATTCTAATCCTCCACTCTAAACTGGAAGACTTGAGAGCATGGTTAGGACTTATCATGTTCTGGTCTTTCATAAAAATAATTCTAGTGCAGTGAGCTACTGTCCTGCTTGGCCTCAGCTGCTTGGACAGCGGCTGCCTCTAAGCAGACCCGTCTCCTGTCACCATCTCCTGGGAGCAAACCCATACCTGCGGAGCTATTCTTCGTCCACGTCTGTTACAAACTGTGAGTGGTGTTCAGGTGATTTGCTGTGCGTTTTGCTTAGGTGGAGTTTTACCGCGTGTTTGCTCACAAATGTCCGACAGCACAACTTACACTTGAACTTAGAGTCTGTGTCCTCTTCGCCCGCTATTGTTTCCGGAGACCTCTGAGCCGACGACACCCTTGACAGCTCCTGCTCCGCCTTGCTTTGCTGGTCCGCGGCCATGCGGGTCATGTCCTTCATTTGGAAACCCAGGTGCGACTCCAAGTGGCTGATGTAGGTGGAGGGGGTTCTGAATTGGGAGGCACAGTCACTGCAATAGAAGATGGGGTGTCCCTTGTCCATGTTTTTCAGGAATTTGGTCCCGCCCGTTTTCCTAAGCTGGTACTTGACGTTGGCCAGCCAGTGGCTGATCGTGGTCATGGAGAGTCCGGTGAACTTGGAGATCTGCATGCGCTCTTGGGGCCCCAGGTCGGACAGCAGGTATTTGCCCTCGGACGTCTGGAAGAGGCTGGAGGCAAACTGAGCTTGCAGAATGAGGAGGTGCTGCGGGTTCCAGTTGGACTGCCGGCCTTTCCTCTTATGCAGAGTTGAGACTTCGCTGGAGACGTCCTCGAAACGCCTGACATCCATTTCCAGCTTCAGAGGGGGGACCCTCGAGGAAGCAGCGGGCTTCGGGGTGGTGGCTTTGGGGAGCACTTTGACCATGTCGGCGATGTCGGAGAGAGCATGCTTCTGAGGCGGGGACGTACAGGATTGTGCTTGCGAGGACTCGGCTTTCTTGCTTTTGGACTTGGTCAGGTCGATGGGCTGGTCGTTGTTCTCAAACAGGTAGCGCCGGGACGCGCTGGCCAGCCTCGTGGAGGTGGGGCTCAGCACCGGCTTGTCCAAGATGCTGAGACTGGACTTGTGAAACATAGAAATTGTGCTTGAGATCGGGCTGGAGGAGGCGGGTGAGCGCAAGGGTTCCGTGGCCTTGCCCAGGTGGTTGTTCAGGACGGACTGCAGGGCGCTGAGCGGGTTGATGCAGGGCAGGACCGGGGTGTGGTTGGCGAGGGCACACCCGTTGCTCAGGGAAGACACTGGCTCTAAGGGCTGTGGCTTCTCTTTCTCTCCACTGCTCTCCTTCATCAGCGGGTCCTCCTCCTTCAGGGGACTCGGCTCCGCCTTTCTGGACTCTGGGGCCGGTTCGCTTTTGGAGAAAGAATCCTTCTCACTGTGGCTGAAAGAGGAAGCTTCTTCGTGGGGACTTTCTTTCCCACACTCCTTTGCGGCTTCATCTTTGTCCTCGGATTCTTTCTTAACTTGAGTGTATGGGGCCAGGCTGGTGGGCACGGAGACGAGCGGCATGACCTTCCACTTTGGAGCAATGGGTCTTAACTTGTTGGCGAGATTTGGGCGGATCTGCAGTACCTGGGACCCCACGGGCAGAGGGGGCTTGGTGCCCTCGGGCAGCTGGTAGGCAGCGTGGATGCTTGGGTACGCGCTCCAGCTGGGGGCGCCATTCTGGGCTTTGTGGATGGCGGTGGTTACGGTGTTTTCCAGTGACTTCAGAATGTCCCCCCCACCCTTGGAGCCATCTTCCAAATCCTCCTCCCTTAGATACTGGTATTTGATGGTAGGGTCTAAGGGTTTTTGCAGAGGATCTTCATATTCCTCACTTTTCACGACTTTCTCGCCCTTGTTGGCTTCCTCTGGCTTCTCTTTCTTACTCTCTTTCTTTAACTCGGTGGTGGAGGCAGTGCAGTCGGCGGCTGAGTTACTCGCTGGCTTGGGAGGCAGAGAATCACTGTTCGGGGTCTCAGACAAGGACTGCATTTTCTCCACCGCCAGTGGGTCTAACACCAGCTGCTTCCCTTTCTTGGAGGCCGAACTGGTGACCTTGAGAAAGTGACCTGTGACCATCATGTGCGTGGTGAGCTGCTGCAAGGTGTCATGGGAGCTCCCGCACTCCATGCACTTTAAGATCTGGGACTTGCAGGCCTCAAACTGCCAGGTGTAGCTAGCGCCGTTTTGGTAGCCATAGCGATTGTTGGAGGATAACTGCAGGTTGGTATTCTTCTGAGAAGAAAACGAATCTGCAAACGATCCCGTGGTTGAATCGGGCGAACAAGGCCGGTTGACGTCAAAAACACGCTTCTTGGCCGGAGTGACCATTTTTGACGAAATGGTTGGCACTGGCTCCTTCAAAGGCACTTTTTGGTAATGTTTCGTTTTGATCATGTGGACACTCAGGTCTTGGAGGGAATCGAAGGAGTCACCACAGAACATGCACTTCAGGACCTTCTGCGCGTCTTCCTTGTCCATGTCTTGGAAGGCCCTCTTCCGGGGCTTGGAATAGCTCGTGGGTCTGAGCTTGTCCTTCTTGCGGTTGTCGTCTTGGTAGTGGCCCGTTTCGTTCATGTGCACAGTCAACTCGACTAAGGTGTCGTAGGCAGCGCTGCACTGCCGGCAGCGGAACCGGCTGGCCCCGGTGAACACCGTCCCGCACATCTTGCTGCTCTGCCGGTACAGCTGGACCGAGCTGAACAGGCTGGGCTTCGAGACCGACCTGGAAGGCAAGTTCTGCTGCAGGCTTTTGGAGAGCGCGTCTTGGTGCCAATCAAAATCACCCTTACCGTTGCCATTGCGGGCGTCACAACTCCGCCTCTCGCTGTTGGACAGCTTGAAGCCCAGGCCCAGGCCCGACCAGTAGGAATCGGAAAAGAGGTTGGCGTAGACGGCCGTCATTTTATCCATGCAACTGTGGGCTTCGTTCGGCAGCTTGGGGTGAGCGCTGGCTTTCTGGTCGGAGCCATCCCGGCCACAGATGCTCTTGACGTCCGACACCTGGTCGCTGGCATCGCTCAGCAGAGACTCGTTCTCGGCGTCCTGGTTGGACAGATGACTTCCAGGCGAGTTCTGGCTGCTGAAATAGCCTTTCTGTTCTGGGCCCGTTTCTAGCTCCTCATCTGTCCCCGTGTCATTGCCGCCTGGAAGCTGAGCTACTGAGCCGCTGTCCTCTTCCTCCTCTTCCTCTTTAATTTCCTCCTCTTCCTTCAGCTGTTCTTCCTGGGCGTAGCCTGCAAGAGAAGGAGAGGAGATGAAATAACAGTAACAGGGTCCATATTCCATCCCAATTTCTCCGCTTAGACTAAGCACTTCCCAGGCCCAACTGGAGAGCGATTTAATCTACACTCTTACAAACTGCAAGCGATGGAGACAGAGAAAAAGCCAAACAGTATCTTTTGTGCCATCTATTCCCTCCCCCCCTTTTTTGAATTGGCAAGAGTCATTCTCTATAAGTGCCTAGAATCCCAAATTAATAGATTTATGTTTAAGGAATATCATTCAAATATCTCTATAATGAGACAGTTGCTAAATTCATGTGTATGACTTACAGGAAAGCTGGATTGAAATGCAAATCCTAGGAACATCATAATAGGGGAGAACATGGGCTCAGGAGAAAACTAAGACTTGACCTTCGGCATATCAACACGTGGCTCAACCTACGGCTTTGGAGTGCTCAGAAGTCATTTGGATGCGCAGCCATTGTGTTCTTGATAGCCAGTGTCTTTTTGTTGTAACATTTTTATTGGCAGAGAGTTGTACAGAAGGAAGGGAGATTATGGAATATGCAAATAAAATCTTCCATTGATAGCTGAAAAATCGTGTGAGCTCAGCAAACAGAATGATTTTTAAATAATGGCGAATGGTGTTGCAGTGGGAGGTTTGGGGACTATCCTATTATTCTCAAACAAGTTCATGAAGACCTTTCCAGACAACGCTGAAAATGCCCTTCCGATCTTGTTCCTGTAATTCCAAATGCACTGTGATTTGTGGGTACCCGTCAGGAGATGCCAATTATACGTTTGATTTGTAGATGCAAAATGCTATTGGGGATGCATGCTTTTCCCTCTCTGAAAGGATTTAGGACCAGTAATTGCATAGGGAAAATGAGGACCTGAGTGAGCGGGTGCGAAGGGAATTAATGGGCACACATCCATCAATAGAGATGGAGGAGGTGACCGTTTATGCCCAGGGGTCCGTTTTCTTCACCTGGCCTTTCGGAGCCAGGTGGATAAAATGTGACCAAAGATACCAAAGACGAGGAGATCTGCAAGGCTTGCATGATCTCAACACACTGTTTATTTATTTATTTTTTCTCATGAGTGCCTCTCCCTTCATCTAATATCCAAACGAGGTCATAGGAACTCTTATTATTTTCATTTCATAGGTGGGGAAACTGAGGTTTTAAGGTTAAGAAGTTCACACAAGTGCACACAGCTAGGATCACAGGGTCATGACACGAACCCAGGTCTGTTGGATGAGAGAACCCATAGTCTTGCCCACGAAGCTCCTTTCTCTTTCTTTTGTCAACTTTTTTTTTTTTTTTTTTTTTTTTGCGGTACTGGGGATTGAACTCAGAGGCATTCTACCTCCGAGCTATACCCCCAGCCCTATTTTTTATTCTTTATTTTGAAACAGGGTCTCACTAAGTTGCGGAGTGCCTCACTAGGTAGCTGAGGCTGGCCGCGAACCCGGATCCTCTGGTCTCAGTCTCCCAAATGCTGGGATTACAAGCGTACGCCACCATGCCCGGCTTCTTTTGTCAACTTAATGAATAGAGAAACTTTGCCAAGACCCAAAGGTTAAAGATGAAGTGGTGGAATTTGATTGAAAAGTCCCTAAATAGAGAACCAACTCGGGAGGGAGAATTGTGGGAATGCTTAAGACAAAAGCCCATGAATTTAAGGGCATCATACCATCAAACAAGATGAAATGTAAAAATTCAGGCTAGTCCCAAGTTTTATGGTGGTTACTTTATTGTTATTGGTGTGGGGTTTTTGCTTTCCCAGCAAGTTGACAAGTGGATTTTTCATTAAATTGGTGTTGCTGGTCTCTAGTTCCATAAATTGATTTGAAGGAACAAAAACTGCTAAATCTAGTCAAACAACCATTAATAAGTGGTCACTACTTGGAAGAAAACTGTACTTTAAAAACAGACAACTGAAGTAGACCACTCCTCTCACCCTAATCACTCTTTCCCTCCATACCTCCCTTCCTTCCCTCCCTCTTTCCTTCCTTCTTCCCCCTCCCTCCCTCCTCCTCTCTTCTCCCTCCCTCCCTTCCTTCCTTCCTTTCTTCTTTCTTCCCTTTCCTCCATTCTCTCTTCTCTCCCTCCCCTTCCTTCCTTCCTTCCTTCCTTCCTTCCTTCCTTCCTTCCTTCCTTCCTTCCTTCCTTCCTTTTTTGTGATACTGGGGATTGAACCCAGGGGCATTCTACCTCCAAGCTACACTCCCAGCCCTATTTTATTTTTTATTTTTGAAACAGGGTCTCACTAGGTTTCTGAGAGCCTCACTACTTGCTGAGGCTATCCTCAAACCTACAATCCTCTTATCTCAGCCTCCCAAGTACTGGGATTACAGGCGTGCACCATCATGCCTGGCTTCACATTCTACACCCCCCACTCTGATTAATTTGTGTTTGCAAAAACAGTGATATCAATAAGTTCAAGGAGAAAGTCTGTGTATAAAATGAATAAATGAATCATTGCCAAGCTAAGATACTTCAACAATTAGACAAATGTTATCAATCAGATAGGGTCACTTTTTATTTTATTGGCATATTACAATGATGCATAATAGTGGTTGTCAAAAAGGGTCACTTGTAAAAAGGCCCAGGGTGCTATTATTCCGGGACAAACACTGAGTAGCAGGCATTAGGCAGGGGGGCTCTTTTAGGCTAAGATATTCAATCACCATACTTATGGGCAGTGTGATCACAGCAACAAAGAAAAGTGTGTGTGTGTGTGTGTGTGTGTGTGTGTGTGTGTGTGTGTGTGTGCCCCCCATACCCTTATACACATATGCACACAGACCAAGTCAAGAAATCTGGGGAAGGGAAGAGAGCTTTCTGGCATGGCCTTGATCCTGGACTTTATTCATCTAAATATTTTCAATACCTAATGCTGTGTCTGACACTCAGTAGAAAGTTGAGAATTGACTCATGTTTTATATTGTGTACTTTGAAATATACATGTATGTGTACACACACACACACACACACACACACACACACTCTGCCCAGCCAACTCAGTGTCATTTTCAAACAAGGAGAAAAGAAGTGTTTTTTTTTTTTTTTCCCTTTCTTTCTCTTTTTTCTGCTGACATTTGGAAGCTGAGCCTTCCGGACCAGCTCAACCTCACAATCTACTTTGTCCTTCTAAATGGATTCCCCAGAAGAAAAGTCGGAGACAGCGCACGCCTCCCCCACAATACAGATAAAATTTTCTGCTTAATTAGGCATTGCCATGTTTACTATAACCTTTACAGAAGAGTAACTCGTGCTGAGAGACCCTTTTTGTCTGTTTCCCGCTGAAGAACAGGCTAATCTCGTGTACCCGATAAGGTAAACGCGTTGAAAAAAACCTCATTTAAAAAAAAAAAAAAAGTGCCAAAGCGTCTGTCAAAGTGATGTATTTTAACAATGGCTGAGGGTTCCAAGGAATGTCTAAAAAACACATTTTAATATTATACATTTAAAACTGTTCGCTTGACTTAAGTGATTTTGTTTGCCACCGGCAGCGGAGGCAGGCGACGGAAGGCAGCCGGAAGATGGGTGATCCGGCTGCTTCGTAATGTGTGTCTGTCTCTCTCTCTCTATATCGATGATTTGTTTAATAGGATTGCATCATGTGTAACTCTTGCCGTAACTGGATGAGTGGCAAGTTTATTCTCACAAATACTTATCGCACAAAAGAAAACCATCACAATTATGCCCAGGACGCAGTGAGAAGGAGCTAGTCTCTCTAGACAGCCTTTTTGTTGATTCCGGGTGGAAGGTCAAACTTCACGGTGGCAAACATCTCCCTTTTCCAACCTAAATTTCTACCTCTGTCCCTTTCTGCTGCCTGACTCGGTAACCCTGTTGGTTCTTTGTCTCAGAGATGGACTCAGGAGACCATTGCTCTTTTACTCCACAGCTGCTGCTCAGCTGGGGCTGCCATACTGACCGCCAGGGTGACTTGGCGGTCTTCCTCTCTACTTCTCACAGACGATTTCTAGAACTTTCTATATAAGAGGAGTCAGGTCATGATGTTCCTGTTTTAACTCTACAGTGCCTTTCTTTTGACCAGTTTCCCATCTCTGTGTAACTATCACATCAACCTGCATACTGAATCCCTATAGCACTTGCCATGGTCCTGTTGGTTTGCTTCTTGGTTGGTTATCTCCTCCCACTGAGTGGGAAGCTAAAAGACGTGTACCTATCAAGACCTTGCTCCCGCCCAGCTCACAAATTGGCTCAGACTTCACATCACATCTGCAAATGATTTCAGTGCATGATGAACAGGTCAGATCGTATAGGGAAAGAGGGTCGCCCCAGCTGCAAACTCTGGCTCTTTAGCAGTGCAACTGGCACCTCTGTTGGGGTAGGAGCACCCCTACCCCTCACCCCATATAGATCAGGTGTGAATTACAACCATTCTTATAACTTTACTCCATGATAAAACTGGAACATCCCCACAATCTGTCCTCTTAGACCAACCAAGTCACCCGCATTCTTGTTGCCCAACACTCTGGGCTGTGGATTTACACTTCTAAGCATCAAGACTGAGAAATATCAGAAATTATGCCCTTAAGGGGAACAGATTTTGATTAAAAAAAAGATTCACACAAAGAATTTTGCCCGTAAACAAACAAACTCCACTAACTGTTCTGTGAGACAGGTTGCATGAAGAGGAGGGTAGTCATTTTCTGAATTCTTCATCTTAAAAAAGGAGAAATATCGGCTATAAACTTTTTACCCTAATAGCAGATGGTTAAGAATTCAGAAATAACCCTAAAAATTTAAAAGTTTCCTATTATATTACAGGTTGAAAATTTTTAAAAAGGGGAGATCTGGGTGTGGTGGCACATGCCTATAATCCCAGTACTCGGGAGGCTGAGACAAGAGGATCTCAGGCTTGAGACCAGCCACAGCAATTTAGTGAGGCACACTGCAATTTAGTGAGACCCTGTTTCTTTCTTTTTTTTTTGCAGTACTGGGGATTGAACTCAGGGGCATTCTACCTCCGAGCTATACCCCCAGCCCTATTTTTTATTCTTTATTGTGAAACCAAGTCTCACTAAGTTGCGGAGTGCCTCACTAGGTAGCTGAGGCTGGCCGCGAACCCGGATCCTCCGGTCTCAGCCTCCCGAATGCTGGGATTACAAGCGTGCGCCACCACGCCCGACTGAGACCCTGTTTCAAAATAAAATAGGGCTGGGTGTAGCTTAAAGTTAGAAGCCCTTGGGTTCACTCCCCAGTACCACAAAATAAATAAATATAAAAAGGAATTATTGTTTTATTTTTAAAAGTGACTACCTCAATTGTTCCTTTAACCTCTAGTCAGAATGATTAAATTGTGCAAAATAATTCACAGGTGGTCTGATGTTACACATCAGGTTTTTGAGCCCAGTGTGGTGGTGCATACCTATAATCTCAGTACTTGGGAAGCTGAGACAGGAGTATCGCAGGTTTTAGACCAGCCCCAGTAACTTAATGAAGCCCTTCAGAACTTAGTAAGAACATGTTGCAAAAATGAAAAAAAAAAAAAAAAAGTAAAATAGGGGCTAGGGATGTAGATCAGAGGTAGAATGCTCCTGGGTTCAATTCCCAGTACCAAAAAATAAAAAAAATAAATAAAAGAGAGAGAGGAGAAGGAGGGAGGGAAAAAGGGAAGGAAAGGGGGGGAGGAAAGGGGAGGGGAGGGGAAGAGGAAGAGGAGAGGGAAGGGAGGGAGGAAGGAGGGGGAGAGAGAGGAAGAGAGATAGATAGATGGATAGATAGATAGATATCAGGTTTTCTCTAGCATACATTTTTTGCAGTTGCCTTAAAAATCCACAACCCAGTATTTACCATTAAAAACACTGACAGTTTTCAAGATGGCAGAGGAGGTGGAACAGTTATAACCGCAGAAAATTTTGAAACGAAAGGAGGCTGATTTTTCAAAAATAAACTGGAATTCCACCCGGGTCTCATTGAACAGCCCGTCCGGCAGTGACAGGATCATTTTTGCCAGTCTACCCCACCAAATGACAGTTTAAAACCCCACAAAGACCCGCAGCGCTCGGGCAGACCTAAATGAGGGACGGGGACGAGTTCTTGCCATGCACCCAGCAGGTACGCTAAGCGATGACAGAGCAAGACCCTGTCACCAGTCTCCAGCGTTTTGGCGACTGTGGTCTAAAAGTCTGTTAGCATGTATGTGATTATTGGCACTAATTGGCACTCTTGTTGGCAGGCTGAGGGTGAGAGAGGATTTAGCGTTCAAGGGAGCTGAGCGACTTTTCGATAGTGGCCAGGTCCAAAGTGGGAACTTCTGGGGGGGCCCCGTCTGCCTTTTGTTTTAGGACAGTGGGAGATGAGAGAGGGGTGTGGGGATCCTCGACACCCTGGCTCTCAACGATGCCATCTACAGAGAATCCAGGTGCCCCAAGCCCAGCGCTCAGCCCCTCGGCACTCTGGAGAAGTCATCTGCATTCACGCACATTTCTAAGTGGGAAAACTTCCAACAGCAACCACGCAGTTCATCACATGGAGTTGCATCCCTGTCACCCGGGTAGAGCTCATTAACATAAGTGTGACTTCTGCGCACTGATGGAGGGCAGGGTTTGCTCCCTCTTCTGTCTGCATGTCAGAACCAAACAAGCAGAAAGCTTGGTGTAGAGGAATGTTGAAGACAGAGTGGCAGCCAGGTGGGATGCCTGTAATCCCAGGACTCGGGAGGCCGAGACAGGAGGATCGCGGGTTCAAGGACAGCCTCAGCAGTGTAGTGAGACTCATCAACCTAGAGAGACCCTGTTTCAAAATAAAATAAAAATAAAAATAGGGCTGGGGGTGTAGCTTGGAGGTAGAATGTCCCCAGGTTGAATCCCCAGTAACATACACACACACACACACACAATAATAAAAGTGGGTACAATAACAAGGAGCCTCATCCTGAGACCATAAGTGCTCTTTGGAAACAGATAAAGAACTTGCTGGACCTCACCACAAACACAATCAATCTCAATCCCAATCTCTCTCTCTCTCTCTCTCTCTCTCTCTCTCTCTCTCTCTCTCTCTCTCTCTCTCTCCTGAAGACTGCTCAGTTAACTGGGCTCTTTCACATGTACCAGGAATATGCACCAGGTGGGGTCTGTAGGAAAATAAAGTCCGTTTACTTAATGCACTCCCGTGGTCGCTGCTTTCTTGGACCATTGCCCCAGCTCTTCCGACGACAAAGCTGTTTTCTAATTGTGCTTTGCAACTTTCTCCGTGCCTGGCTCATCAGCAGGAGAGGACTAAGCTAGTGTCAGTCCGGGGAGGTGGACACTCTGCCAACCTTTTGTGGTCCAGCTGTGTATTCACTCAATCAAGAAATATTTATTCTGCAGCTATCGCAAGCAAGCAAGTTTAGTCGGGAATCATGGGCACTTGCACCACTGTGGTTCTACAAAGGCCAGGAGAGGAGGGAGGGGAGGGAAAGGAGGGAGAGGACAGAAGCCAGGAGGGAGAGGACAGAAGCCAGGCATGAGGTGGGGGGGGGGTCATGAAAAGGTCACGTGTTCCTAAAGGAAGTCAGGTGGCTAAAATGGACAAAATAGACCCGATGGAAGAAAATCCACCCTCTTGTGCAAAAAGTCTTAGCAAAGACCCTCAGCTAGCTGGGGGACGCCGAGGGGCGGGGTGGCTGGAGAGTTTGCTCCACGGAGGAAGGATTCAACAGTTACCCGGCGAGCTGTCAGGAAATAGGGTTGCTAGGCATTTTGTTCGGCCAAACTATATAGATGAAACCGAGTATGTCAGGAACCCATGGACTGGCAAGCTCTCCACCCGAGGAGCCAGGGGAGACCGAAGGCCGAAGACCTGGACGGCTCTCTGGTTCCCTCTCTTCCCAGCTCTTGCGCCTCAGTTTCCTCAGCTGTCAATCCCACACAGTAGAGGTCATCCTGAGCCTGCCCGCCTCACTAGGCTTATCTCAGGACAAAGAGCAAGGAGAAGACAGAGGTGCTGTAAATTCTCACCACTCGAAGTGTGGTCCCCGGACCAATGTCATCAGCATCGCCTGGGATTTTTAATGCACATGATGTGCTTTCACAAACATATCAAAGTCAATCACTAAACTGAACTCGAGAAGGAGGGAGTGGGGCAGGAATTGGGGAAGGGTGAAATGAGAGATGTGTGCATGTATGCCTTTACCAGCTTGTACCTAACAAAAATGTATGATTACAATGTACCAAAAACAAACAAACAAAAAAAGCAGAATCTCAGGCCACCCCACACCTACAGTATAGGAATCATTTAAGAAATTCTATAGGGGTTTCATATGCTCAAGAATGTTTGTGAAGCCCTGATGTACATTACAAAGGTGTTAGTTAGTAGAATAATATTTAGCAATCTATTTCTCTATGCCCATGTTCATAAGTATATGTGGGAACCAGTTTTGTGTAGAGACAAAATAGCTGACCATCGCTTCCAGATTATATTTCTCAAGAAAAATAAATGGAGCCAGGGGGAAATAGATCATGGATTAAAGGGCGATCAATGAATCTATGGATGAGAGGGTTCACGGCCTTGGGATCTGCAGGCCTTAGTTCAGGGAGGCCACTGACTGCTTAATATGTTCTTGGGAAAATTACTGAAACTTTCCAGGGCTCAGCATCCTCATCTATGAAATGGGAATAATAATAGTATCCACTTTGTAAGATTGTTAGGAGTGTCAGGTGCTATACAGTATGAAAAACCAAGGCCTCCAAATTTTCCAGCTCTATTTTAGGCACTTTACAAACACTGTACAATATGATCTTTTTTTTTTCAGTACTAGTGATTGAACCCAGAGGCATTCTACCTCCAAGCTATACCCCCAGCCCTATTTTATTTTTTATTTTGAAACAGAGTCTTGCTAAGTTGCTGAGAGTCTCGCTGTTTCCCAGGCTGGTCTTGAACCTACAACCCTCCTGTTTTTCAGCATTCCAAGTACTGAGATTTCAGACATGCACCACCACACCCAGCCTGATCTTAACTTGAAGCCACAGATGACTAAAATCAATGACTTCAGCATTTTTTGTTACCCCGAAGTCTTATTTCGAGCCAACAGCTTTTAGATGGCATTTGCATTAGAGATGAACCATCTTTGTAAGCGTCATGCATAAGAAAAGAGCTTCCTTCTGCTTGGGTTTGTTACTTAATATTCAATCATTCTTGTAAGGAGCCAGTGGTATACGTGCCGGGAACTTCTGTGGAAGTGATGTGCAAACATCAAATAGCAAGTTATTAGATCGTTACCCGTGATGATAATGTCTCAAGAAATAAAGCGATCCTGCGTCTGGGAGAAGAAGGTCTTTGTTAGAGGCCAAGGACTTTGCATTGAAAGACGACTAATGTTCCAAGTAGAAGATCTCTCAGAAAAGTGCTTTCTTTTCAGCTACCTAGATTTCAGTCCAGCATGTATTATTATTATTATTATTATTATTATTATTATTATTACTGGGATAGGTCTTGGAGACAATTTAAAAAGCAGAGTGAGAAAACATCTCTGGAGAAGAGTGCTTCCTGATAACTCCAGTTTAGAAATCATCACCCTTCGATTATTCTCACATCGAGAAAGCCATAAACGAGGGAGAGAGAGGAGAAAAGGTGAAACAAAACAGGAACAGAAGAATCGCGCCACAGGACCCTGATTTTGCTCTCTCTCAAATTAAGATTTTGAGGCTTTTCGAGCCGTAGCAACTATTTTCTGCAAAATATGCGTACTTCTTGCCTATGCATTTCCCCGTATGAGGATGTATAAACACTATACACACACAAGCACACATAGTTCTTTCCGAGACTGGAAAGTTTTCATTTTTGTTTTTCGCCAAGAAAGAAAGAAAAAAAAAAAAGACAGTGAATCATTATCCAAAATGACCTTCAGAAAGTCTATGAAACCGATGCACCATCTGTATTTTCTTTTTTTTTTTTTTTAGCTGTGTATTCCAGTTTTACTTGAAATAACATCGTTAGCCCAGCCATCCCACAGAGCCAGAAGGTGATCTTGTTTCCTCCTTTGCTTGGCTTGAAGTCAAACATCTTTTCTCTTCTTTCTTTTTTCTTTTTCTTTTTTGGCAAACGCCGCTTCTTTCTCTGAAATATTTCATGCAGATAATGGATAATGACCACTTCTCAGTGCCTTTTCTCGAAAACGTCTAACTGCATTAGCCAAGAACGGACAAATTTTAACCTGCTTCTTTTGCTGAGTTCATGGCTGTGACCACTTCCCATTAAGAAAGAAAGAAAAAAAGCTCACCGTTCCCTCAGAGAAGCTAAATTGGCACTGTCAGAAAGTGGGCTGGTTCTTGCTTTTCAGGTGAAAAGTCTTCTTTGCATTTTCTTGGATCATACGGGTCCAAGGTGCAAAGCCTTCTCCTGTCACAAGGCTGAAACCTCGGACAGGGGACGGTGTTCAGGCCTTGGCCGTCTCCCTCCCACCGCAAGCGGCTCTGACGCGGGCCCTCCCGGCCTTCCTTTGTCTGCTGGATTGCGTGCCATCGTTGTGACTGGCCCTGGCGTAGGCCGCTGAGAAGAATTCCGGTCTGTTCCTCCCACTTAGAAATGGAGACACATTTCCACAGTGGCACCTTCAGATCAAATCTAAGCTTTCGTGGTGTTTTCTTCCCTTTGTCAGCACCCAGGCAAGCGGCTGCTGAGCATAAGCGTGGGGACCTTCAGTGACAGGGGAACGCCGGTGTTCAGGCTGTGTGTTTCCTACTCAACGGAATACCACATAGTCAGCCAACATGGAGAGCAAACTTTTTCTTTTTTCTCTTCCTTCCCTTCCTTCCCTCCCTCCCTTCCTTCCTCCCTCCCTCCCTCCTTCCTTCCTTCCCTCCCTTCCTTCCTCCCTTCCTCCCTTCCTTCCTTCTCTTTTGTGGTACGGAGAATTGAAACCAGGGGCATTCTACTGCTGAGCGACAACCCCAGTCCTATTTTATTTTTTAATTTTTGAAACAGGGTCTCACTAAGTTGCTGAAGGCCTCACTAAATTGCTGAGGCTGGCCTCAAACCTGCAGTCTTCCCATCTCAGCCTCCCAAGCACTGGGATTACAGGCACGCACCATCATACCCAGCTGAGAGCAAACGTCTATCTATGGAAGAGCCGGTGGTCAAATTTCTTTATACTTATTACGTTTTTTGTTCCCTATTTTTTTTTTTTTTTTGGATCCTCTGTCTTTTAATTTTCCTCTGTACAGACACTGAAATTGGATTGCAGAGAATGTTAATTATGTCTCCAGAGTCACTCACTTGGTTGAGCTGAGACTTGAATTTCAGCCTGCGGGACTCTGGAGTCTATGCCGACCTCCTACTTTCCCCTCAGTCTCTGGACCTAATCCATTAGTCAGAGAATGCCTCTTCGATTTCTGTAAACAATCTATGCTCCACACCCCGGTGTCCATCTCCACGCCACCATCTCGGTCCTGGGCGCCCGTCTCTTCTTGGGTGGAGGGATGTTGGGGTCTCTTTCCTGCTGGTTGATCTTGTTCTCACAGTCCTGCATTGTGGTGACTGGGATACTAAACAGAAACTTGGATCCTCCGTGTCCCTCCCAAACGGCTTCCCTGGCCGCTCTGGTCCCACGTTCTCTGGGTCATCCCTGCAATGACCTGCCCTGTTCCCACTTCAGGTCCACTGTCATCATTTCCCTTCTGCTTAGGACTTGAAAGCCCCAATTCTCCTGTCTGTTCCCTAAACACATCCAGTTCTCTCCTTCCTGGCTTTCGAAGGGCTCCTTCATGGGTGGTTCCTCCCTTTTCCTATGTCTAAGCCCCTTCCCTCCTTTCAGTCTCCGTTTCGGTACCTGCAGGGGTCAACTGACCACAGTATCCCCTACCCAGTCCCCCCCAAGACCCCAGTGGCCAATTTTATTTTCTCTTCCAATCCCCTTGTTTTCGTTTTACCCTCCTAATCTCATCTGGCAATCCTTTTATCCCCCTTTACTTGGTTGTCTTCTCTCTGAGACTCTAAGCTCTGTGCCAGCAGGTTGAATCTACATGGCTCGCCACTGTATCCACATCCCACCATGTTCAAATATTTGTTGAATATATGAATAAATAAATGAACGATTAGACTGATAAGCAGATGCGTCATTGTACCAGTGAAGTGTGATTTTCTATCCGACAAACTTAGATTTTACTTCTTGGTCTCCATTCATAGCCATAGAGGAGAGAGCAAAAACAGTTTTCCAATGGGCCACCCCTTGGGTCGGTTGCAGCGTCCACACGGGGGTCTCAGCTCCTATGTGCTGACCCCACTAGGAGGCAGAAGAAGTCAAATACAGGTCTGGTGTGCATCCGGGGGCCCCCAATTCGGAAATCTCTTATGCTCTGCTTCTTTTTTCCTCAAACCCTACAATTTTTAAAAGTTTTTTTTTTTTTTTTTAATTGGTGCACTGTCAATATACATCATGTCGAGGGTCAGAGTCACACAAACAAACGTCACACAGGTCTTGTGGTGTTTCCCTTTAGGTCTTCCCCTGCTGCCTACCTCTCCCTGTGCATAATCCCGAGATAGGTAGTAATTCCCTCATACACGGGCACAGCATCCTTAGGACCGTTTCTTTCATCAATTCTTCCATTTCCTCCGCACCTCCCTCCCCTATTCTAGGCAGTTGCGTTTCTACTGCAATCCTACAGTCCGACATTTGATCATTCGGCATGAGGCAACTCCAGAACTCACCCCCATGAAAATGGGAAGACATGTTCTCTTATCTCACCTTGTACTTCAGAGCAAGTGAATTTATTAGATCATGTCCTGGCAGCTGATTTCCATAGACGAGCATGTGGTCCCAGCAGCTGGCTGGATTCCCCTCCTACTCTAACCCAGCGCTCCCTGACCTGGGGGGATTTGCCTCCTGGGGGACGTGTGGCAATGTCTGAAGACATTTTTGGGTTGTTCAAATGAAGAAAGAGAGCCAGGCATGGTGGTGCATGCCTGTAATCCCAGTACTTGGGAGGCTGAGATAGGAGGATCACAGGTTTGAGGCCAGCCTCAGCAACTTAGTGAGACCTTCTGCAACTTAGACCCTGTTTCCAAGTAAAAAGTAAAATCGGTCTGGGGTTATAGCTCAGAAATAGAACGTCCCTGAGTTCAATCTCCAGCACAACACACACACACACACACACACACACACACACACACACACACACAGATGGAGAAAGACATGCTGTGAGTGGAGGCCAGGGGTACTGAGAAACGTAAACATCGTACGAGGTGCAGGACATTCCCCACATCAAAGACTTCTGCTCCATAAGTCAGTGGTTTAGAATCACTACACCGTCAAGGTCAGCTGGAACTTTGTGCACTGAGAATGAGGAAGGTTATGTCTGGCCTACCGAGTTGTCAGGAAAGCAGGGCCAGGAGGAAAAAGCTCTCGGTTACTTCTGGAGAACTAGAGGAGAAGGCAAGGCTGTGTCCACCCTCGTGGGGGCCGTCACGTGGAATTGGAAGTGGTCTCCGGCCAGGCTGCCTGGGGTCAGAACCCTCCACTGCCACATCCCACACTGTCGCAGACGGACACCCCCTGGGGGCCTCAGTCTTAATGAGAGTAGCGGCCTCCACGACTTCTGTGAGATACAAGTGAGACGACTCAAAGAGCTAATCCAGTCTTTGGGAGGCTGAGACAGGAGGATCTCGGGTTCAAGGCCGGCACTCACCAACTTAGTGAGGCTCTCAGCAACCTAGTGAGACTTTGTTTAAAATAAGAAATAAAAAGGGCTGGGGGTGTAGCTTTGAGGTAGAATGCCACTGGGTCCAATCCCTAGAAACTTCCCTCCCCCCCCAAAAAAGAGATCGGAATGTCTGGTAATAAGTAGCACTTAATACATGTCTCTTTTGTTATTATAAGAACAAAACCCTAGCTTTGAAGAGTCATGTTATGGAGCTGAACTTCTCTAAATTTTTAGTATTTACTGTTTTAAGTTTAGGTTAAAAAAAAATCCATTAGACTCTGAGCGTTATTCTCAATCAATTCTTTCTGGATTCATTTAAATCTCCTTATCCAATTGCATATTTTTATAAGACAACAAACAAACAAGTTGCTGATAATGGGGATCCACATTTCTAAACAACTTCAGCAACTGCCAAATGCATCCTGACCTATTTCAGTTTTTAATTAACTAGGTTAGCTTTTAGACGAGGCAACCTTACATAAAATAAGAAGTCTGATCTGGGGCCAAACCCACACTGGACAGTTGGATGAAGCACTTCTTGGAAAAGGCCCAAATTCTGGGACATGCAGAGGGCTTTGATTTCTTTGAATCGACAGTTTGAATAATTTAATGGAAAAAAAATCCTCCAAGGTTTTTTGACCCTTTGATTTTAGATTGAGGTTAGTTTAGGAATGGTCTTTTCAAGGCTTGTCATCGTTTCTCTATCCCGACCTATAAAGGACTCATAAAGGAGATGGGTACATGTATTAGCATCCTCCACCCCCACCCCCGATGGGACCAAACTGGCTTTTCTCCTAGGCGAGGCGTCCAAACAGCCTCCGAAGGTGAGCACCAGTAGAAGGCTCGTAATACGTTCACTGTCTTGCCCTTGATCTTCTTTCTGACCTGTTATCAGCACGTGAACGTTAGCCTTGCTATGTCCTAACATTTTGCAGAGTACACATTGTTTAGTTCTTTGGTGTATATATTCTCGACACATAACAATTGTAGGTAGCTGGGAGGTACAATACGATGTTACTATATATGTGTGTGTTGTGTATGCAATGATTAAATCAGGGTAATTAGCATACCCATCACCTTAAATACTTAACATTTCTTTGTGGCAAGAACACTCAAAAGCCTTTCTTCTAGCTATTTCAAAATATACAATGCATTTTTTTTTTAACTCTAGTCACCAGGCTGAGGATCACCAGAACTTACCTAACTGCAGCCTTGTACCCACTGACTGCCTCCTCTCCTCCCTCAGTAACACCATTCCACTCTCTGCTTCGATGAGATCAGCTTTTTAGATTTCACCTGTGAGTGAGATCATGCAGTGTTTGTCTTTCGGTGTCTGCCTTAGACTTTTTTTTTTAAGGCATAAGATCAACTTGAGACTGATGTAAGAATGACATCGTCAGTCCCATTTGTATAAATCTGCCTTCTTATAAGCACATTGGGAAAAAGCCAACAGCACATAGATTCTGGTCTCTGGGAGTTTAATTTAATGAGACTCTGGTGCATCTGGGCTGTTTTCCCACAAGGACAATCGAGATAACCTGGGTGTGTATTGGGGGTGTACACGCCTGTGCTCAAACGTCTGATAATTTGTTTAAAAAGAGCATGAAAGTGAATAAAAAATATGATAACTATTTACTTTCTTTTTCTTTTTTTCCTCCTCCCATTTTATTTTTTTAAGCATGGGCACATGATACCAGCTTGACCAATCAAACACTTTTTTATGTGTGTGTGGTGCTGGGGATTGAACGCAGGGGCAGTCTACCTCTGAGTTACACTCCCATCCCTATTTTACTTTTTTATTTTGAAACAGGGTCTCACTAAGTTGCAGAGGGCCTCACTAAGCTGCCGAGGCTGGCCTTGACTCTGCGATCCTCCTGTCTCAACCTCCCAAGTACTGGGAATGACCAAGCAAACTCTTGCTCCTTGGAATTTGAATTCTGACTGTGAGACTCAGGGATGGGAAAGAGTTAAAGTGGATACTTGCCAATAGTGCCACAAAGATACCATCTCTTAATTCTGCTTTTTTTTTTTTTTTTTTTTTTTTTTTTTTTTTTTTTTTTTTTTTTGCGGTACTGGGGATTGAACTCAGGGGCATTGTACCTCCAAGCTACACCCCCAGCCCTATTTTTTATTGTTTATTTTGAAACAGGGTCTCACTAAGTTGCGGAATGCCTCATTAGGTAGCTGAGGCTGGCCACGAACTCAGATCCTCGGGTCTCAGCCTCCCAAATGCTGGGATTACAAGCGTGCGCCACCACGCCCGGCTAATTCTGCTTTCTTGATCCTCATAGGGGGCGTCAGCTCTTCTACATCCAGCAAACTACTCCCTACCTCTTCCAACAACAAATTCCTTGTTGCTCTTCTCTTCCCTCAAGTTATCCAAAGACAATGTTTGTTGCTTGCAATCAAAGGCGCATTGCCTGGTAGATGGGACCGAAAACCTACTCTGAACCGAAAAATGAATTTGCCTTGATACAAATAGAGTGGCTGGTTACCGTGTTAAAGGGTGACACAAGCCGGAGCTCTGGGCGGCATTGCTGGGCCTTCAGTAGAGAGCAGATATGGCAGGAATGTTGAGACAGCTCAACACACACACACAAAAATCAGAACACCCAGTAATTCTAGTAAGAGCATCGTATTTCTGGACACCTAAAATTCCCCTCCAAAGCCAGAGTCTTCTACATCCATGTAGGGGCAGCCCATGTCATGTGGCGTTCGGCACCCACAGGCTCTGACTTTTTTTGGTCAAATAGCATACTCCTCCACCCCAGTACAACCTGTTCCGGTGGTTCCAGGAAGGGCCACAGCACCTGTTAATCATTTACCGCCTACCTTCCCCAGCAACTGGTGACAAGCTCTGTTTCCATTGGCTCCTGCCCCAGCTGCGCTTCCTTATCTGGCCTCCCTATATAAACTGTGGCTCGTTCAAATAAAGCCGAGATCCTGCAGTGCCTGATCGCTGACAAGACTCCCGGCTAGGTGTGGTTTCTTGGGGGATTATCTCGACTCCCTGGAGTGGTGGGCCCTGCCGTCGACACTCTCAGGTGAAGGCGGCTGGTCCGCTTGGTCTACCCCGTGTTGCATAGGACGCGACACATCCAGATGAAGCTCCTCTTTTGCATAGCGCCTGGCTGTATGCACCGATCTGCCGTGGCAGAGCTTTTTCGAGACGTAGCATTCCCCAGTGGCATCGAGGTCCCCGTCTAGAGCAGGTCTGCAGTGCTCCGATTCGATTGTGCCAATAATCTGCATATTTAAGAGTCCCCACATGCTCATTGACAGGATGGATGGGGCTGGTACAGTCTGCTGGGTCAAAAATCTGCTTTAAATAGTCTATATACACAGTCGGTTGAGTAAATAACAGCATTTTCAAAAAGCCCCTAAATATATAATAACATGATAAATCGCATCGGCTCCTGAAGACGCTGCCTCGCTACCGCTGATCAGGAAAATGATGTACACTTTAACAAGCCACTTACAAATGGTCTCATCTTTCCCAGCCATGGGAACATTAGCTTTTCCTCAGCTCTATTTTTCATATGTAGAGGAAAGAAATCCAAACACACACACACACACACACACACACACACACACACACACACACACACACATATGCACGTACAGAGGCACAGATGTATGTTGAATAACATCTTGCCCAAATAAACTGAGATTGAACCAGTCGTCCCATGTTAGGAGTGGAGCGCAGACAGCTCACTAAGGTTTGAAGGCTTCAACCTAAATGGGCGGGGCGCGGAGAGTCCAGCCGGGCTCCGAATACACAGAAACTGTTCTGTTGATACCAATTAGAAGCGTTGATTTTGAGACCTCCATCTGACCCCAGTTTGCTGCGAAGACCTCTCTCCACACCACTCCGTTAGAACTCTGCTTACACGCGGCTTGTGTGCAGACCGTGTTCCGATCGCATTGCCCTTGGCATCTTACATGTAATGTTTTGTCTTAGTGCCCATGATGAGTGAGCTATCATGCATTCCATTTGTGTAAATGAAGGATCGTATGTGGGCTCCCAGAAGTTACCCAACTTTCCCAAGACCACAGACCCAGAAACTGGTAGACCCCAGCTTCGAGGGAAGCTTGTTCGATTCCATAGCCAGCACCCCAAAAGCCTCCCTCTGAGCCGGTGTGCCTGCCTCTGTTACAACGTCGTTCCTACACAAACCTCACATCTTACACAAACTTGTGTTAAAATTACAGCACTTCTGGGAGAAATACATAAGCTTTGAAAAAAGTAAGCAACTGTGTTGTGTATCCAGAGCATGGCCAAGCAATAACAAACATAATTTTAAAAAATACTGGTTTCAGTTAAAAACCCTTGATCAGTTCATAAGAAATAAAGGAAGGCTACGATAAATAAAAGACATTGCCTTCGTGATGGGGGCTTCCAAGGAGTTCCGGGAAGGAGAGGGCTGGTGGAGCCGGCTGTGCAGCCCTCCCTCCCTCCCTTCCTGCCTTCCATGGGGTTTTTACTTACTTATTAATTTTTTAAATTAAAAATTCACCCAGGCACAGGTCTGAATGTAAAACGATCAGGGAGGGATGATTGAAGACTGCAGAAACAGACAGTGGTCAGCCCGAGCTACAAGGAAGAGGACGCCTCACTGTGGACGCCCCTTCACCAACCGACCGCTTCTCTGAGGTTCGCTGGATTCCACTGCGCTGCTGAACTTTGGCTGCTGTTACTTAGTGTTGCTAAACAATAATATATTGGGAAAAATTACGCAGGAATCAATGCGACGTGCTCATTACCGTCAGATCATTGACTGATTTATAAGGCACAGATTGGCTTCACAGGGACGAGAGGTGTATCAGAACAGACTTTATTGTATCTTTCATCCTGAAAGACTTTTCATGTTCAACAAACCCAGTTGCTAAAATCCTGGGCACCTCACCACTGAAAGCTTCATTTGGAATTAGTTACTCAAGCAAACCCATTTAAAAAGTGTAAATTTAAATGGCTTCCAGACAACAGAAATCTCTCCTGTTACTGGGGGGACATGAAGGGAGAGTTACCCTTGAGTTTCTTTAAGCGCTTAGTGTGTGCCTGGCGTAAAGTGTTTGGTATATGTTTTGCTTTGCAAATACTCTTCTGAGACGGGCATGGTGGCGCACGCTTGTCATCACAGTACTTGGGAGGCTGAGACAGGAGGATAGAGGGTTCGAGGCCAGCCTCGGCTACTTAGTGAGGCCCTTTGCAACTTATCGAGATCCTGTTTCAAAATAAAGAATAAAAAATAGGGCTGGGGGTGTAGCTCAGAGGTAGAATGCCCCTGGATTCAATCCCCCATACCATGATAAAATGATATAACATAAAAATAAAGTTGACATGATTATTGTACTTATTTGTGGGGTGCACTGTGCTATTTCAACATGTATGCACAATACATGGTGATCAAATTGGGGGTACTTAGCATATCTATTACCTCACACATTTATCATTTTCATGTGTGTGTGTTGGGAATATCCAAATCCTTGCTTCTAGCTTTTTTAAAATCAGAGAATAGAAAGTAGGTGGGAACTCACAGCCACCCTAGAAAATTCTGTGAGTAGATAAGTTTTACTCATTTGATGGAGTTAAAACTCCAAGATTTTTAAAATATTCACTGAGTCTTTTTTTTTTTTTTTTGGTACTGGGGATTGAACTCAGGAGCATTCTATCACCAAGTTACATCCCTAGCCCTTTTCATTTCTTATTTGGAAACAGGGTCTCACTAAGTCGCTGAGAGTCTTGCTATGTTGCTGAGGCTGGCTTTGAACCTGCGATCCTCCTGTCTCAGCCTCCCAAGTATTGGGATGACAGGCATGCACCACCATGCCCGGCTCACTGAGTCTTTCAAGGAACA
>PVLC010006576.1:46157-68629 GCA_004027655.1 Graphiurus murinus | reverse complement strand
TCTCTCCGAGCTACACCCCCAGCCCTATTTTTTTATTCTTTATTTTGAAACCGAGTCTCACTAAGTTGCGGAGTGCCTCACTAGGTAGCTGAGGCTGGCCGCGAACCCGGATCCTCCGGTCTCAGCCTCCCGAATGCTGGGATTACAAGCGTGCGCCGCCACGCCTGGCCATTTTTAATAGCCAAAAACTGCAAACAACTCAAATGCCCATTAATAAAAGGAACCATGGAGCCGGGCGTGGTGGCGCACGCTTGTAATCCCAGCATTTGGGAGGCTGAGACAGGAGGATCCGGGTTCGCGGCCAACCTCAGCTACCTATTGAGGCACTCCGCAACTTAGTGAGACTCCATTTCAAAATAATGAATAAAAAATAGGGCTGGGGGTATAGCTCGGAGGTAGAATGTCCCTGAGTTCAATCCCCAGTACCGCAAAAAAAATAAAATAAAAAAAAGGAACCATGGAATATCCATAAAATATAATTTTACTACTCTGCAACAATAGACTTACTGCTATAATGCTATGATAATAATAACACGAATGACTCCCAAAATAATTATCCTTAAAGTAAGAGACCAGACAAAAAGAAACATATCCTTTGTGATTCCATTTATATAAAATTCTAGAAAATGTTAATTAATCTATTATAAAAGAAAATAGACCAGTGGAGTTGCCCAGGAAAGGAGGATACAGAAGAGAGATTACAAATGGTACTATCTTAAATTGTGGTGACAATTTCACAGATATATATATATATATATATATATATATATATATATGTCAAAATTTATCAAATTTTATACCATAAATATGAGCAATTTATTATATACTTCAATAAAGCTACAAAAAAGTATCAAATGCCTTAAAATATTTTATGTCACTTGATGAAGTAATTCCAAGCCTAAGATTTGTCCTAATGAAAAAATAAAAAACCATGAAACACATGTATACATGTATAAATACTTAGTCATAATGTTCATTATATCTGAGTGTGCGTGGTGGTGCACACGTGTAATCCAGGTAACCTGAGAAGCTGAGACAGGAGGATGGCAGGTTCAAGGACAGCCTCAGCAAGTAGTGAGACTTTCATCAACCTAGCGAGACCCTATTTCCAAATAAAAAACAAAACAGAGCTGGGGTGTAGCTTGGAGGTAGAATGTCCCTGAGTTCAATCCCCAGAGTAACAAAAGGGGAAGGAAGGAAGGAAGGGAGGGAGACAGGATTGACTCTTGCATGTATGACTTCTAATAGTAAAAACTAGAAATATTTTAAACATCAAAGTTAAAAATTGAAGCTAGCTATATTGAATGACATATTGATAAAAACAGGAAACAACCTTACATTTGGCATAATTGAATTTTTGTTTTAAAATTATACAAAAATAAATGCAGTAATTATTTCTGAATTTAAAAATAATTATTGCTGGGCATGGTGGCGCACGCTTGTAATCCCAGCATTTGGGAGGCTGAGACCGGAGGATCCGGGTTCAAGGTCAGCCTCAGCTACCTAGTGAGGCACTCTGCAACTTAGTAAGACCCTGTTTCAAAATAAAGAATAAAAAAATAGGGCTGGGGGTATAGCTCGGAGTAGAATGCCCCTGAGTTCAATCCCCAGTACCGCAAAAAAAAAAAATTATTTTTTCTTGCTGCTTATTAGTATTTTCTAATTTCTAGACAATAAACACATACTGCTTTTCTAACAAGACAAATTAAAGGATGAAAGTAGTATCAATCTCAAACTGTCCACTCCCTAGAAACAAGTATAAAGCAAACACTTCTAAGAGGTAGTACACATTCCAGATGTAGTTCTGGGCTACCATGCCATCTCCACCAGTGACCCACTAAGTAGGCAGGACTGACAGGATAGAAGGGAGCAGTCGTTAAGTAAGCTGAGTGCTATAAGCATTACAAAGCACTTTCAGGGACCTGATCTTATATGATCTTCATAAGCTCAGTAAAATGGGCAGAGAAGGCACTATCTCGTGTTATAGAGGGGGAAAACAATGAGGAAGACCTCAAATTATAGATCTTAGACTCAGATCAGGCCTTGACTATAAATTCTGATAGGAATTCTCAGAGGAGTAAGAAACAATCACTTTTCTTATTTATACCAAGAGAGAAGTAGTCACACATGAAATTAAAAATAACTTACATTTGCTATTATATCAGAGTTCTTATTAGAATTTGCCATGGACCTTAAGAATTTCCTAAATCCTCAACCACCAATCTTGTAAGGAAACCCAAGTAAAGCCTATCTTGTTTCTTGTCAATATTCTCTACCAAACCACTGAAACTCTATGAGAATTTGTTCAATTTTCAGTTACATTTCTTCCCTTCTTGAAAAATATTACCTAACTATGTGCACCATGTACTGGGAATAAAACCCAGGGGTGCTCTACCACTGAGCTACATCACTAACCCTTTTTCAACCCTTTTTATTTTGGTACTGGAGACTGAACTCAGGAGCATTGTACCTCCAAGCTACACCCCAACTCTATTTAATTTTTTATTTTGAAACAGGTTCTTGCTAAATTGCTAAGGATGGCCTCAAAACTGTGATATTTCTGTCCCAAGTACTCAGATTACAGGTGTGTGCCACTGTGCCCTGCTCCCAACCCTTCTTATTTTTAATTTTAGGACAGGGCCTTGCAAAGTTGTGAAGCTGCCAAGGCTGGCCTCGAATTCACCATCCTCCTGCCTCAGCCTTCTGAGTAGGTGGGAAGCATGCACCATCATTCCTGGCTATACCTTCTATTTTAAAGTTGGAACAAGAAAGTAACCATAACTTTATGTAAGAATGCTACAAACTATGACCTACAAATTGCTGTTAAAGGATTTAACTTGATGAAACTTCAAAACACTATACTACCTTTCGGGCTAAGTCTTGTTTGGTATAGGTACCCAGAAAAGAGACTCATTCTTTGTTCTTTAGAGGAACAAACTAAAGAGCTGGTCAGTTTCTGCTGTTGATGCCTGAAATAAAAAGGAATCTTTACAATTACTGCTCTTCCCAACACTCCCAAGACCAAGACAGACACCCTCTGGATGGGGGTGGAGGGGTGTCTTGACAGAGATTCTGTAATGAGCAGTCACCATGAGTCAGACACAAGGCTCAGCCTTCACAGGGGGGACCTTTAAGACAGCCCTGTGAGCTGATTATTGTTTTCCATTTTGTAGATGAGAAGATTAAGTTACCCCAAATCACACAGCTATTAAGAGGCTAAAGTAGAATTCAAACCTGTAATACTTTATTTTGAAAAAAACAAAAAACTAGAGCCTTGGCAATTATCTGGACATAAATACTGATTTTTCTCTAGCATTATTTATCTACAATGGTCTCAATTCACATAGTTCAAAATAAAAAAAAAAGCACTAAATACTAGCATATGAAGTTTGTGAGTATACATGTTCCATATAAGGAACCAAAAATATTTTAAGCTCACAATTTGTATCATATATATTATGTATGGCTTCACAAAAGATTAATTTTTTGTGTGGTAATGAGGATTGAACCCAGGTGTCATTTTGCTTCAGAGCTACACGCCCAGACTCACTACTTATTGAGGCTGTCCTCGAACCTGTGATCTTCCTGTCTCAGCCTCCCAAATATTAATACAGGTGTGTGCTACCATGCCCAGCTACAAAAGATTAATTTTAAACATTTAAATAATGGGTAAATAAATTTCACAAGTCAATGAAGCTGAATGTGTCATGTGCTTTGAGTCATAAAAAAGGAAGCATGTCTATGAAAATAAAATGTTTTAAAAACCTTATCATAATTAAGTTATGGAATATTATATAATCATTAAATGTATATTTTTTAAGAATACTAGATGTCATGGTAAAATCATCAAAACATGGTGCTAAAGGAGCAAGACACAGTAGAAGGCCAGGCACTGTGTGCTAGAATTATAACATGAGAAAGACAACCACAGTCCTCATGAGAAATAGACAAAAACAAGGAAACAGAAAATTAAACTAATTGACCCATTCAAACAAAACAGGAGTAGACAGGAAGCTACTTTACATAAAATTATAATGGAAATCTTCTCTAAGGAAATAACTTTTAAGATATCTAAATATATTAGGCTCTAATCATAAAATAAAGTGAAGAAAATTTCCAATAGAAGGAATAGCATGTGTAAAGGACATAAAGCACAAAAAGGACTTGCCTGCTCCAAGAACTGAAAGATGACTAGAGTGAGTGGTAAGGAAGAAGGAAGAAAATGGTGAGAAATGAGGTTAGAGTGAGAAGCATCAAATAGGAACTCATCTGCTTTTTATAACACAGATGTTACTAAACACTCATACACACACACAAAACTGAAAGGAAAAGACCACAATGATAATGTTAATTCTAGATTATGAAAAAGAGTTTGAGCATTTGTTCCTTACTACTTTCCATATGCTCCAAAATAAGTTGTGCAAATATTACAGTAAGAAAAACAGGACTAGAACTTCCAGTCCAGTACTGAACCAAAATGCTGAGAGCAGACATCCAGGCACTGTCCCCAAACTTTAGAGAAAAAATATTCATTCTATCACTATTAATTATGATATTAGATACAGGTTTTCTCTTCCTGTTTTCAGTTTGTTCGTTTGCTTTAATGTACTGAATGCTGGCAAATGTATTTTATCCATCTACGGAGATAATTGTGCAGTTTTCGTCCTTTATTCAATTAACAGTCCAAATTACATTAATTGTTTGCATGTTAAACAACCCTTTCTTTTTGTGATAAATGCCTTCAGCTAACATCATACCAATGGTGAAAGACTGAATGTCCCCGCCATGATCCTGAAAAAGGCACGGATGTCTGTGGTCTACTCAGTACAATGAAGAAAAAACATGAAACAGATTGGGGGAAAAGTTAAAATTATCCTTTTATACAGGTGACAAGATCTTGCTTATTGATAATCCCAAGATATCTAAAAGAAAACTCATTAAAATTAATAAGGATGTTTAGAAAGGTAAACAAAAATCAATTCCATCTCATTTATATGCTGGCAACATAAGTGGATTCCATTCACTTACAATAGTAGCAAGAAGAAGAAAAGACAATGATAAATTTAACAAAAATATAAAACACTTTGGGGGAATATCAAGAAGATCTAAATAAACAAAGCTACATCCCATGTTCTTTTTTACTGGAACAAATGTTCAATTGACTGTAAGATTTAACATCATTTATTTGTCAATTCTCTCCAAACTACTCTATCAAAATTCAATTAGGATTTTTTTTTTTTAAACTGGGCACAGTACACAGCTAGTAGAGAGACTGAGGCTGGAGGATCCCAAGCTTGAGGCCAGCCTGGGCAATTTATCAAGACCCTTTCTCAAAATAAAATAAATGTGGCTGGGTATGTAGCTCAGTGGGAGAGCACTTGCCTACCATGTGCAAGGCCCTGGGTTCAATTTCCAGTACAAAAATAAAAAGAAAAATTCCATCATGATTTCTTTTCTTGGTAGAAATTGGTCCTAAAACATTTATGAAAGCATAAAGGACAGAGAAAATCCAGAGTAATTTTGAAAAAGAAGATTAAAGTTACAGGATTTAAATTGTCCAATGTCAAAACTTACTATAAAGCCATAGTGAAACCAGAACAGTATAGTACTGAGATAAAGATAGAAATACAGATAATGGTACAGAATAGACTCTCATATTCATGGTCATTTTATTTTTGGCAAATATACCACAGCAAGCCAGGCGTGGTGGCGCACACTTGTAACCCCAGCATTTGGGAGGCTGAGACCAGAGCATCTGGGTTCAAGGCCAGCCTCAGATACCTAGTGAGGCCCGGTTTCAAAATAAAGAGTAAAAGTAGGACTGGGGGTATAGCTCAAAGGTAGAACGCCCCTGAGTTTAATCCCCAGTACTGCAAAAAAAAAAAAAAAAAAAAAAAAAAAAAAAAAAAAAAAAAAAAAAAAAAAAAAAAAAAAAAAAAAAAAAAAAAAAAAAAACATATATATATATATATATATATATATATATATATATTCATACACACACCACAGCAATTCAATGGAGAAAAAATAGTCTTTCTAATCAGGATGCTGGAACAGTTGGATAGCCATATGCAAAAGTGAATAGATAAATATGTGTAAACCTTTATTTCACCACACGGAAAAATGATAACAAAAATTAGATCATAGTTTGAAGCAACAAAACTTCAGCAAAACTAAAAGTATTTAAAACAATAAAACTTCTAGCAGAAAGAATAGGAGAGAATCTTGTAAACAAAGTTAGAGAAAGATTCCTTAAATATAACAATAGAAACAATTCTTTTAAACAAACCAAAAAACTGAACTTCATCAAAATCTTCAAAAGAAGTCAGATAGATAAATACCAAGCCCCAGATTGGGACAAAATGTACACAACTAATCGACATGATAAAGAAATATCCATCCATCATGTATTAAAATCCTTAAAACTCAACAATAGTAAGATAAACTAACCATTTTTTAAGTGGGCTAAAGATTTAAAGACACTTCACCAAAAATGATATATACTTAACCTCATTACCAGTTAGAAAAATGCAAATAAAATCACAATGAGATCACACTACAAACCCACTAGAGTAGCTGTAATTAAAAAAAATAAAATAAAATGGAAAGAAATAAGGTTGGGGAGGAGGACAGGGAGAAACTAAAACCCTCATGCACTGTTGGTGAGAATAGAAAACAGCATAGCCACTTTGGGAAATAGTTTATCACTTTCTTAAATATGTACACACAATGTCCCCAAAAATTCACATATGGATATCTAAAAAGGAGAAATTAATACATGCCCAAAACTTGTTTGCAAATATTAATTTCAGCATCAATCATCATAGTCAAAATTGTAAATAAATAAAATATCTATCACCTTGTTAAGGGATAAGCGAAAGTGGTAGCCAACAAAGTGAAAGAATGTAGGGTACAAAGTGCATCAATATTGTATGATTTCCTTTATACATGAAATGTCTAGAAAAATTAAATTGTAGATAGAGAAAGAAGATCACTTCCTGGGAAAAGAGAAAAAAGTGGACATTGTAAATGACACATAGGAACTCTTTGGAGTGATCAAAATGTTCTAAAACTGGACTATGGTAATGGTTGCATATCTGAATAAAGTGACTCAAAATCATGAAATTGAACACTGGGTGCTCAGTGGGTGAATTACATGGTATATAAAGTATACCACAGGTTGTACGAATAATTAGAAAGATGTACTACATACATAATCATAAGTTACTTTAAAATAAAGCAGATATAAAATAAGCTTCAATTTCTTTCATTATTTAAAATAATAATTTAAGATAAATCTAATATATTACAGTTACTCTTTGGGGAATACAAAAGTAGATTAAAGACTGTTCACCTCTTTCATATATTGCTGGTAGAAATGTAAAAAATGGTAAACAGTTAAATAATTGAAAAAAAGTTATTATATGACTCAGAAATTCCACTCCTAGGTATATTAGAAGGGAAGGAAAACATGTCCACACAAAAACTCATATACTCATATCAGCATTATTTATCATAGCTCAATTGGAAACATATACATCCATCAACTGATGAGTAAACAAAATTTAATAAATCTATATAATGAAATATTTAGCCATAAAAAGGAATGAAGTACTGACACATGCTACAACACACATGAACCTTGTTATACTCAATGAAAGAAACCACTCACCAAAAACCATGTATTCTATGATACAAATTACTTGAAAAGTCCAGAATAGGCAAATAGAGATTAGTCATTGCCTAAGTATGGAATGGAAAAGAATGGGAATGGGAAGTGACTGCTAATGGGTACAGAGTTCTTTTGGGGGGTCAAGAAACTATCAAAACATTCCAGAGTAGTATTGGGTGCACACCTGAATATAAGATCTAAATCAATTAACTCAACACTTTAAGAATTTTATTGTATGTGAATTGTATCTCGATAAAGTTGTAAAAAATAACTAATCACCTGGTATTTATTAAGATGTCCAAAGTAACTTCAGAGTAACAACCTGAATCTCTGATTTTATTCATTTGTTTAGTTTATTTCACAGTTATCTCAACGGTTTGTAAGTACTCAATTAATTGTGGCTAAAGAGAGTAATTTTTTTAAAGTAACTGCATTTTTACATATCATTAACAAACAGAACATTTAAAAATTCAGCAACAAAACATACCCAAAGAACAAAAACAACTTGTGAATAGTGTATGCTCTATATGGAAAAAATGTATTGGAAGACATTAGCAATGAAACTGAACAATCGGAATGAGGGGAATGGTGTACTGTATTCCCAACAGAAAGACTCAATAAAATAAAATCACAATTCTTCCCAATTGAATCAATACATTCAGTACTATGCTAATCAAAATTCAGAAGCTTTTATAAATTGATTCTAAAATTTACAGGGAGGAACAAAAGCCCATTACAGAGATGTTATCCAAACACAAAAAGAAAATAATAGAACAAGGTTTTCTTAGGACATTGAAAGGGTTAACTACAAAGCATAAGATTAATAAATTCAACTGTATTAACATTAAAAACTTCTACTCATCAACAAATATAACAAAGTAAAATGAAAAGATGAACTACATCATCACAAAACACGTAGTCATTAAAAAAAAACTTACTATCTAGAATAAACATGCGCATCCTATAACATTTTATTTAAAAGCAGGTAAAATGCAGAGGAGGTAGCCCAAATGAGAGATGTCAGAGCTCAAGAAGGATGAGGTAGGTAGCCATGGTGTCATGGAAGAAATTGTATAGTATGGGAGTTACAGATCAAGCTTTCATTCTGCGCTGTACTTATAATTTGTCTGTATGTGTTATTTTAAATTTTTTAAAAATATAAAACATAAATTTTGTATTTGTATGCATAGTACTGCAGAACAGTTTTTAGTATGTACAGACAAAACACATGGAACAAGCATTTCATGAAAGAATATAACAGTGGTGAGCAGTCACATGCAAAGATTTTATGTCATTAGCAATCACAGAAAAGCAAATTAAGATGATAAAAAGATACCAGCTGAGTCCACTAAACTGGGAAAAATTAAGAGGTCAGATAATACCAAGGGTTGGCAATGATGTATCTAAATGGGAGCTTCAGATACATTAGCAGCGAAATAGTAATGGGTCCAATGACTTTGGAAAACAATTTAGAATTATCTCATATAATTGAATATTTTCAATATGTCTGCTCCTGTGTATATATCCTATAGTCCTGCACATATACACCAGAACACATATAAAATAATGTTGATACCAACAATAGCTTCACAATGAATACATATGTATATAATATATATGTAAACATACGTGTGTCTCTGAATATAAATGTCGTGTGTGTGTGTGTGTGTGTGTGTGTGTGTGTGTGTGTGTGTGTGTAGTCTATTGATTATATCAAAAAAGGAACAAAAGCACCCAGCAACATACCATGTGTCCACCAACAGGAGAATAAATAAATTCACACAATGGAATATTACCCAGCAATGAAAACAAACAAACTATAACTACATACAGTAGTATACATAAATTTCAAAGAACTATGATGAATGAAAAAGCAGGTCTCCAGAGATTATTATATACAGAATACAACCATTCTCATAAAACTTAACAGCATAAAGTTAAATAATAGTATTTAAGTATCCATGCTAAAAAAAAAAAAAAAAAGTGTTAAGAAGAAACTAAGCAACTAACATAAAAGTAAAGAAGGTGGTCAGAGCCTGGAGGGCCGTAGGGGCAAAGGTGAGGCGAGGCTGGATGTGACAATAGCAGTTATGTAGTTAAGTTCTGGTTCTATGTGAAGTGGTAAGTCCTTAGGAGATCATTCTAATATTGTGCCTCATAATGTAAACACAGCTTGAATATCCTTAATCTGAAAATTTGAGATCCAAAAGGTTCCAAACTCCAAAACTTTTTGAGTACCAACATGACACTCAAAAAGTTTCAGATTCTTGAGCACTTCAGATTTTTAATTTTTGGATTAGAGATGCTCAAACAATAAAATCTATGCAAATATTCCAAAATGCAAACAATTCACAAACCTGAAACACTTCTGATTCCAAGTATTTTGGATAAGTAACACTCAAGAATATTCCTATTTAATCATATGTTACATGATTTAAAAAAAAAAAAAAGCAGCTACATTGTGGCAAATTGGAGTCTTACTTTGAAAATAATCTCATTTGGTTAAGCATCTCAATAATTTTCACACATACACAAAGACTAACTGCTAGGCAACATATTTTCCTTACTCTCCTTTTTTAAAAACAAAAACAAGGAGTACATGAAGACATACACACAAAAGAACTTTAAGACAAATTTTCAAATAAAAAATTATAGCTTGGTCAACCAAAGAATAAGGCTAATTGATTATTCACCATGACTTTGGTTTCAAAAGTAACATAAATGTTTGTTTACTTAATTATTGTAAATTTTAGAAATGTCTCATGGCAGAGATGCAAATCAAAACTACCCTGAGATTTCACCTAACTCCAATCAGAATGGCAATCATCAAAAACACGAACAACAACAAATGCTGGTGAGGGTGTGGAGAAGTGGGAACCCTAATACATTGTTGGTGGGATTGCAGATTAGTGCAACCACTTTAGAAAATAGTATGGAGGATCCTCAAAAGAATAGAAATGAACCTACCATATGATCCAGCAATATCACTTCTAAGTATCTACCCAAAAGAATGGAACTATCAGACCAACGCATGTGTATCTATGTTTATAGCCACACAATTCACAACTGCCAAACTATGGAGCCAGCCAAGATGTCCATAAACGAATGAATGGATTACAAAACTATGGGTGGGATATGTACACAATGGAATTTTACTCAGCCATAAAGAAGAACAAAATCATGTCATTTACAGGGAAATGGATGAAACTGGAAAACATTATGCTAAGTGAAATTAGTCAGTAACAAAAAGTAAAAAAATTGTATGCTCTCCCTAATAGGCGGAAGCTAGGAAGAAAGTGGGACATAAGAGGGACTCTAGATGAAGGAGGAGAAACCTTAGATGAGCAAAGATGATTTAACGGAAGGTGATGGTGGGGGGACACCCTAATGCACATGATGTACTTTCAAATACATATCAAAGTCAATCACTAAACTGAATTTGAGAAGGAGGAAGGGAGAGAGGAGTGCAGCAGGAATTGGGGAAGGGTTAAATGAGAAATATGTTCATGTACGCCTTTACCAGTTTGTACCTCACACAAAGATGTATGATTACAATGCACCAATAATAAAAAAGAAATAAAAAAGAAATGTCTCATGGGAGATGGTTACTCTATAAAAATTACTTAAGGTGAGAACCAGGTAAAATGAGAGTAATTCAATATAATTCAGATATTTAACAAATTACATTTCTTCTCTAAATACCAAGAGGCTTTTCTTCTTAGTTAGTTAGAAGGCCAGCAGTCATATACTAACCATGACTAACCAGTGTCATGAGAAATACCTAATTCATCTTAAAGAGTAAAGTTTCTTTGCCTGATGAATAATTATTTATATTTGTTGTATAGTACTTTTATCTAAAAGAAGAAAAAAAAAACTATACTTCAATTTTCCCAAAGACCCTGTTTTATAAGTAGGGCACATGATATTAAGCAGCAACTACCGCATGCATCATAAAAAGCTTTAAAAATTGAAAATAAGTTAGAAATGATAGCGATTCTCTAAATCAAATTTTCTATTTAAACATTTCCTGAGTGTCTATCATGTGAAAAGTATTTTGCAAGGCACTCCTCAGTATTTTACATAATACACACAGAATGAAAATCTTAGCCATGTGCTACATCCTTGTCAAAAGCACAAGTACTATAACCTAGTTAAAAGACAATTTGGACAATTCCTATTCCAAAGAAAGTGGGTGAAAAGCCACTCCTCTTGATAAGTATACATAAAACACATTGTATTGATTTCTCTTGAATTAATTTCTGGTTAATGACATGTTTGAATATTATAATATACCACACAATATGAGGAAGTTGAGCTGAGTAGAATAATCTATTTGTCAACTATGCACAATATTTAGAAGGATTACTATATCATACTACTGGGAAAAGAGACATGAAACTAAATCCATTCCAATGGTCCTATGGTGTTTTTCTTCTTCATTTTGTTTGCTTGGCATTGGAGATTGAACCCACAGGCATTCTACCTCTAGTGATAGCTCCAGGCCTCCTTGTTTTAAATGTTTTATTCTGAAACAGGGTCTCACTAAGTTACTAAGGTTGGGCTCGAACTTATGGCCCTCCTATCTCAGTCTCCCAAGTACTGGGATTACATGTATGTACCATTGTGCCCACTATCTTTCTTTTAAATATATGTTTTTACAAGGTGTAATACATCAAAAATGAGGCCTTGATTCTAAGAATAAATATATTTAATATGCAATTTAAGACTGAATAAAACAGGCACTAAATATGTTTGGTACATAAATACTTCTTTGAGCATTCTACTTTTAAATTATTTCCAGTGTTTCCCCTATTTGTTAAATAAATATAAAATATCCACTCTCTGCAACACAATTTATGTATTTCTTATTCTTCCCTTGCTGTTATTTTTAAATTTGTATTCTATTAAAGACCATTTCCTATTTTTAACAGCCAATGTCATTCTTTTGAAAAATATCTATTGGATCATCTTCAAAAATGTTTATATAAACAACTGTTTCTTTGACATTTCCACCTAGGTATCTACTAGCATCTCATGATTGAGTCCCTGTTGGTCCTAATTTCAGACAGTACCAACTACATTCTTCTAGTTGTTCAGGCCAAAAACCCGACTGCCATTCTCGATGACTCTCTTCCTCTGATAGCCACATCCAATTTGACAGCAAATTTTATGGACTTTACCTAAAAATATCCAGAATTCAACTACATCTTACTGCTATATTCAAATCATCTTCATTTCTCCTAGATTATTAAAATAGCTTCCTAATTGGTTTCCTTGTTTCTGTTCTTAATGCCTCTTTGATCTATTTAACAAACTACCAAAGGGGGGTCAGTCTTCTGCTCAAAACTGTTTGGTAGCATCCTTAACCCTCTAAGGTCCTCTCCTGTGGCTCTTCCTCACTCACTCCACACCAGCCACAGGGCTCTTTACAGGAATACTCTTTTCCCAGAATTCTGCATCACTAGCTCCCAGGCCAACTCAGCCTTTGCTCAAGTCACCTTCTAAGTGAGTCTGCTCCTGGACATAATCTAAAATCTATGTCCCTCTACTACAGATTTCCTATACAACCTTCTCTGGTTCAAATTTATTAGCACTCCTTAATAAGATATCAAAAAGCTGAATTACTTTATCTCACCAGTAAAATGTAAGCTGCAGGAGGGTAGCAAAGGTTTTTTTTTGTTTTTTTTGTTTTTTCCTTTTGTTCAGTGCTCTATTCCCAGGACCTTGAAGAATAACTGAAATTCAGTAGGCCCTCCACAAACCTAACTGCATTTTGTGATCTCACAAGAGAGTCTGCCACAATTAAGAAAGCTGTGATCTTCACAAGATGTGAAGATGCACTGGTCCTCTCCTCCTCTCCACAAAGACACACTGCCTCCTTCCCTGTTTGCTGGCAGAACACTCACCCTCCTCCCTTCAAGAGGTGAATCCTGATTAGGTCAAGCCATTTAGTAATGTTTACTCTGACAGTAAAGGGCTTAGGCATGGGTATATGATACAACTGTTCCATTAAAGTTTACTGGAAAATGTTTTCCTCACCTAAAAACAAACAACAAAAAAGCAGCATGGGGAAAATGACCATCTACAACCATGAAGAGTCACAGTGCCAAGACACTCAAGATGTCTGAGGACAAAGATGAAAACTGCATGTGAGTTCCTTGTTAACACCTTAGAATAATTAGTTAATCGCACAGACTTCAAGCTTCCTAGTGGGTGAGGTGATAAAATACTTACTGTTTAAACAACTTTTACTATGGTAGTCTATTGCTTATCTTTTTGTTAACACAGAACATTTTTTTCAACTATTTGTATAGTTTCCTGCCATATGTTATAACAGGCCAAAATGAAGGTGGATTCATTCATCTGATAGAAGACAGTCATTTTTACCTTTTTTTATGTTGCATGCCTCGAAAATAAGTCATATGACAATAAAATGGTATTTTACAGTAAATCACATTTTTTCATAGGAATAACTTTATAAACAGTGTGGCTATTCGTAAGTAATGAAAATAAACATATAACACAGCAAAGGAAGTCCAAATGTAGGGGTTTAAAATAATTGACATGGGAATCATGCCCCAAACCACTACATGCTCAACAATGCTCTGCAAAATGCTGAGGGCTCATCAAAAAAAAAAAAAAAAGAAAAAAAGAAAGAGGGAGGAGGGGAAGTACCGAGGCCAAATAAATGCAGGAGATGAATCAAACTTAAAGAAGAGAGCTATGTTCCCTTTGTATGTGCACACACTCCAGAAGGCAGTTAGGGGACACTATCATTCCAGTTGCTACACTTCATCCTTGAAGTCATCCTGGACTGGGAGAAGGGGGGGCATTAGTGATGGTTTGTGTCCAATGGTTAATTTTGAATCCAATGATTATCATTTTTAACAAAAATCAAATAATAACAAAGCCAAAACTTTAACTATCTAAAACTAGAATCCTTCGAGTTCCCAGTACAACCTAACATAACACAATGCCTCCCCATGAAAGTCTTATAAACTTGAAAATTCTTACAAATTTATTAAGTTCCCATACCATAAAATAACTTACTCTGGATACAACAGAACCAAAATAGAAGATATTTTGAAAAATTACTATAGGATAAACTTAACACTGTACCTATAACATATGAATAAATATCAATATTTTATTAGCTGTTATTTTTTTAAGTATTTGGATGAATTATTTAAAAATTATTTAAAGCCACCAAGAAAAGTAGAAATTTCCTTCAAAATCTTATCACCATATTATTTAACAGTAAGCAAAAGCAATAAAAATTATTGTGCTGTAAAAGTGCAAAACAGTCCATCTATTCAACTGAGGACGTTAGTCCAGAGAGGCAATCTGATCATCTTAAGGTTGACCTTGCGTTGATTTCAGATACAAGCCTTACCTCCTCTTGCTCTCCCCTGCTTCTTTTTTTGGGGCACTATATGTAAAGAAAATGAGGCAGGAGAGATAGCCGATGCATGAGTTGTGGCTGGTTTAAAAGTATAAAGCCACACAATGACCAAAATGTATATGATGTAAATATCTATTTTTATAAAATACTGTCTCTAGAGATTCAGAATATGATTCCTTTAAAAAATGAGTCACAGGGAAAGATGAAAAATTAAAGCAAACATCTCTTAAGTATTTTATCTTAATGAAACTATTATATAAGCACTACTCAAATTTTTAGAAAGTGTTTAATCCCCAAATTCTAACATTAGTCATTACATCAGAAAAATTCAGAACTGTATTTCCCACAAGTATAGGAATTTCAAGGCCATGTCCAAAAGGGTATCTATAGGATAATAAAAAATAATTAAAAATTACGGTATGTATACTACATTCCAGGAACCACATTAAGAGCTAGGGATTCATTCCTTTAATTCTCAAAACAACCCTATAAAGTTATTCCCATTTTATAGAGAAGAACACTGAGTATTTGAGAGATAAAGTGATTGCCCAACAATCAGTAAGTAAGTAGCAGCATCAGGATTCACACCCAGGTTACCTAGTCTTCTTCAAAACAAGCATAGCATAATATCTGTTCTTGTCAACCTCAACCCATTTACCCAAAACACTGGCTTAGATGCAAAAGTGGTATCCTAAACACTCTAAAGTAGCCTCAAATATACTTCTGTACTTTAACAATGATTCTCAACAGAGTTTAAAACAGCTATGTAGAGAGTTGTTCCCAGTTATTACAATTCCCTTTTTATAAAGTGGATACAAGTAAACACCAATTACTAGCAATACTGATAAGTCAAATATTATCTAAGTTATTTATAAAATATATATTCTCCAATTTTACAGATGAAGTTCAGAGAAGTTGAGTAACTTAAGGAAGAGGTAGACCTGGGATTCAAATTCAGGCCATTCTGCTCTGCAACACATTGCACAAACACTACTCGATAAAGCCTGGGAAGTATCACACAGCTGCCTTGGTAGCCAGTTTCCTGGTCATTTCATGAAAGACAATCTGTTTATAAATCACTGTTCAAATATTCTGTGCCTAGAGCTATGCTAAAGACATGTATATAATTGCAAGTCTTTGCCCACGCCACTAGGCTCTCTGAACAAAAATATATTCCTAAGGTATTCTGGCCTCTGGCAGTTTCTATTGGCAAATTCATCAAATATATCACTCCTGTTACTACTAGGGCATTAACACTCTGGATTTACCTTACTGGAATAAAGCCTGTTAAAACTTTTTGCAGGAAAATCTCCAGGACTTTTTAAGTATCAAAAAGCTGAAGAAATGTTGATACTTTAAAATAAATTTTGACCCAGTAAGAACTGGCACTGGTCCTTTTATTTTCTTGCAGTCAGCAAAACTACAAACCTATAAAAATTCTAATAGTAGTTAAGGGCATGCATTTTGAAGTAGTTCCATATGTGGTGAGTCACTTCCAAATTCATACTTTATATTGAAAACTTTTTTTTAACTTCAATATGTGGGCAGAAATCACTTTTAAAACCCGTAACTGCCATACAATGAGAGAAAAATGAATCCATGTGGAATTTTACTAATTGTTTTCCCTGGGGGAAAAATGAGAATTTTTACTGACTCTGATGCACCACATGCTTTACTGTGCAAACACATTCGAAACTACCATTCCTAACCCTATCGTGATCTATATCTTTGCAAAAATGAAATGCAAGCCAGTTTAATCTTCCATGGTAACCAAGGAAGGCTCAGTACTTCTCCCTCATCAGAAGTTTCACATTCCATAGATCCAGTTTCTTAAAGTCAACTACAGTTCAAAATATTAAATGAAAATTTTCAGTAATTAACAATTCATTGTTTTCAATTGCATGTCATTGTCAGTAGTGTGATAAAATCTTACTCCATCTCACTCCATCCTACCTGATATGAACCACCTTTTTGTCCAGAGTTACCATTCTGTATGCATTACCTACAAGTTATTCGCTTAATAGCCCTCTCCGTTATCAGATCCACTATCTCAGTATCACAATACTTGTGTTCAAGTAATGCTTATTTTACTTAATAATGTCTTAATAAGAATACTTAAAAATTTTCATATAAGAATAGTGACATTGGCAATTTGGATATGCTAAAGAAACCATAAAGTGTTTTCATTAAATGAAAAAGTAAAAGTTCTCTATTTAATAAGAAAATAAATCATATGCTGAGGTTGCTAAGATGTGTGTTAAGAACAAATCTATCCATAAAATTGTGAAGAAAAAAATTCATGTTAAATTTGCAAGCACCTCAAAATACAAAAGTTATGACTACAGTACATGATAAGTACAAGTGCTTACTTAACATAGAAAAGGCATTAAATTTGTGTATGCTTAGGAAAAAAAACAAAATATATACAGAGATCCCTACTATCTGCAGTTTCAGAGATCTACTTGCGGGTCACATATTACCTGCGGATAAGAAGAGACTACGTATTCATTTCATACAATTTGGGTATAAAGGAAAGTCAGAATTTACACACTTGGTTACAAATTTAAGTAACCAAGAAGAAGAGAGGTCACACTATTAAAAGGCTTAAAAGCTAAGAAAAAAACATTCTGTGGTCAGCACATTAAGTTTAAATATATGTGACTTTCCAACAGATGCTGTAAAGATGCTTTGTATCCTTAGCAGAAACTCATGCACATACTTAAATAACTGGAACTACTATACACTCATGTAAAAAAAGATCACTAAGCTTCTAAGAGTCTCAATTTGACTATATTAAGTTATACTCTGGTTAAAAAAAATGTGTTTAAATATGTATTTTCTTAAAGGGCCTTACACATTATGACATATTTTCAAAAGAATTACTTAAAACTAATTAATTTTCTGTATTTATAAGAGAATTTGTCTACTTAATCCTTCAACTAAACTTAATTTCTTGCAGTTTCTTTTTAGTAATAGTAAGCAGTTCAACTCTATTTAAACATATTGTTAATTCTGAGATCATATGATAAACTTTAATGTTCATATCTTTTAAATATTTGTGATAGTTAATTCAATTTAAAAAGATAACTCTAAATTCTACAAAATCCAGGGTTTCTAATCATATCACTTCTTTTACAAGTATATACAGTAAAAATTACATTTAACATTTGGCGTTCATTTACAATTTTTTATAGTCTAAACCATTTGCTTATTTAATATATTTGTGTTCATCTTTCCCTCATACTGACAGAAAGAGAAAGAAAATGCTATTTGGCCAATAGTGTGGTGACCATAAAGACAGAGTTTCTGTTTTAAAACTTCAATAAAATATGAAGGTGGTAGCTGATACCTACACACGAAGGTACGGCTGTCATGGGTAGGAAGGCCTTTAAGACTGCCTAAAGTGCTCAGTGTATATTCCATACTGTCTTAGATAAACAGGAACTTTAAATATTCAATTTTCAAATCAAGAGCATTCTTTAAAATAGTTCTATACTTTTCAATATCAGTAAAATGAAAATACTTTGTATGATTAAAATAGATAAAACTGGTATGATTTAATTTGGAGATTTTTTACTTTCTTACACAAAATTCAGATTTACCAAGACTAAAACATAATTCTTTTCTCTGTGACAAATGTCAACTATTTTATAAGTATCTGAAAGTTCAAGAAAGATAATACTATGGCATAAAAGTCTTACTTTCCTACCACTGGAAAGCCTTGACTATATTTTTTAAAAATGGAAGAATGAAAAAAAAAAAAAAATACAATACCTTCTGGATGCTTCTCCCATTAAAATAATGGGTCCTGAGAACAGAGTTCTGAAAAAGCTGACAATCCAAACACTCCCTGAAAATTAAGAGAAATATATGTTACTTCAAGTGCATGTTATCTCAAAGAATTTCTATAGCAAGTTTTGAATCAGAATTTTAACTACTGACCAAATTCATCTCAGAAAACAACAAAAAAATATATTACAAGGTTAAAAATATTCTTATACATGCTATCCTTGAGCATAGTTGCTGATCACCACTGACGAAACAGCCTGCATTACATAATTATTTATAAAAATAAACTACTCACTTGTCTTTAATGTAAAGACTGTCACTTATTCTCAAGGATATGAGAAGTTAAAGTCAAGGATAACATGGGGTTTCCATCAAGGAGAGAAGTAAGATTATAGTTATCTCAGAGTCTGAAACATCTGATTTCTTCTCTGGACCAATTGGAAGGAGAACCATCCTAGATAAAGAATGACAATGGTATGTGGAAAAGTTCACACTTTCAGGAAAAGCAACAAGATGCAAGTTTTTGGCCAGCAAGAGACATCACCTACATCTTAAATACTGCAGTGGCTGAAGAAAGTTTATATTGCTCAACAGGCCAACCAAGAGTGAAGCTAGCTGGTATAAGGAAGGTATGATAAAACCTCCTACCTCCACCATAGCAGCATTCTATTTGTATTAGCCACTGACTGCACTTTTATCTGGTTTACACTTGCTAGACCTCTCAGTTTCCAGCCTAGAACCTATGATCAGTTCTCAAGGATTATAGCTTTGATTAAAATAAATCCACAAACCTGAATTCTAACCTCCTAAAATAAAGTCGCTATTTTTCATCACTTCATTTTCCCAGGGCCCTTTGGTCTCCCTTAAAACCATATGGTACCAAATTTTTTAGAGCAATGCTTCCCTAGTCCCTACCCAATGCAGGCTCTTCAACCACTATGCCTCTAGTTGCTTTCTCTATATCAAGCGTATTGTTTTTTGCCCTGTGACTGGAAGCCCTTCATTCTTCCCTGAGATGCCCAATTATTTACGATGGTACAAAGCATATAGCTGATGTTCAATAAATATCTACTACATTCAGTTAATATAACATGCTTATGTAAAAATAATACCATAAGGAAAGGAGGAAGTTATATGGACCAACTACAATGAAGAATACTTGGTTTCTAATTACTTCATACCTACACACCCTCCCATACTCACTCACTCTGGTCTTCATCAGGAAGGCTTCTACTATCAGTGTCAGTTCTCTCCCAACCCTCACAGTCAATCAGTCTGGATATGTGGCAAGTCTCCCTTCTGCCCCAGTGATCTGGGATTCTAGTCCCACCGTCTGAGACTGTACCAACTGGCATAGTAACTGGACATTAACACAAACTCTCATACATAGCCGGGTATGGTGGTACAGGCTTGTAATTCCAGTACTTGGGAGACTGAGACCAAAGGATCCTGGTTCGTAGCCAGCCTCAACTACTTAGTGAGGCCCTCTGCAACTTAGTGAGACCCTATGTCAAAATAAAGAATAAAAAATGGGGCTGGAGGTATAGCTCAGAGGTAGAATGCCCCAGGGTTCAATCATACATCAGCAACATCAATGCTACCTTCTGTCAGTAGCAGGAAGGTCATCTATATGTATAAGTCAAAGATATTCAAATCATAAATGAGGGCAGAATGTTTCCAGGATCTCAGAAGTAGACAAAAGGTATCTCCTTAAACTAGAATTTATAGGACTAGAGAGAAACAACAAAAATCCCAAAGAGATTTTCAATTGATTGAAAAAAGGGGGGGAAAAAAGCATTATCATTTCCTATTAGGACACTACTTTTTCAGCAGCTAAATAAAAACATTACCAAATCATTTTATGTAATAAAATTTAACCTTATTTTGACCTTCCTCATAAAGCAAACAAACCTTCTATGCAATAAGGTTCCATCTCAACTATGTAAGATGATAAGCAATACCTTAATTGCATTCATTTACATGACTTTGAAACTATTCTGGGCTGAAGTCACTGACTGAAAGGTCACAGAACACAAAAAAGTAGAATGTATGCAATTTACTGAGGAGGAATGATCCACTTAAACTAAAGCACCTTCTCCATCCCTCATTAGGAGATATCAAATGCTTAAAATCAACAGGTGCAGACATCTCTTTTTGAAACATCACACACATATATACATTGATTTTATAAATATATATAATGTGTTGATATATTTTAATAATATTCCTCATATATTGTGGCTTTTTTATTAAAATCAATCTGCCTAAATAGAAGCAAAGAACAATTCTATTCCATAGAAGCATTAAAATAAAAACACAAAGTAGGGCTATTTTTTTTGCATTGTGTCATAAAAATTTCTGAAAACTAAAATTCCAGTTACAAAACTATAGTCTTAGGGAAAAAAATTACAAACATAGGATGTTTCTTGTTTCTGCTTTCATTTTTTTATAAGCTAAACACACGTATGTTCAAGTAACATGCTTAGAGAAGCATGATTTACACATCTCAAATCCAATAATGCCACATTAGTAAAAGAAAGAAAATACAAGAGAGAGGATTTGTTATTTTGAAACAGGGTCTCACTAAGTTGCTGAGGTTGGCCTGGAACCCGCTATCCTCTTGTCTCAGCCTCCCAAATACTGGGATTACAGGGCTGTGCCATCAGGGCCAACTAAAGTCAATTTTTGTAACCACCACTCAGCCTTTGTGTATCTTAAATGGGCTGCAATCTTGAACAGAAAATGAACTGTATTAATGACATCACTCTTACAGCTTTCAATGAAGAAAGAAATAGCTCAAGTTTAGGTTCATATACACTTCAATCTCAGGTGACTGATAAATCCTACCCGCAAAGCAAATACCATGTGTGTGTATTGTTTATAGTTTTATTTTCTTTATATTACCATATTTTAACATCTTATGTGGTACTGGGGACTTAACTCAGGGACATTCTCTCTCTGAGCTACACCCCCAGCCTTTTTTTTTTTTTTTTTTTTTTAATTTTGAAACAGTCTCACTAGGTTGCTGAGGCTGTCCTCAAACCTGCAATTCTCCTGTCTCAGCATTCCCAGTGGAACGCTGTGGAAGGATTACAAGCATGTGCCACCATGCCCAGCATAATTTATTTTTATTATTATTATTATCTATCTATAGCTTATTCAAGCTAGTCAAACCTAAACTTGGTGACCCTGACCTGCCTTGCCTTTCTCTAGGAAACCCTAACCAAGACCACACAGCCCAGGCTCTTCCTGGCTCTCTGACCAATGCTGGCTCTTTCCTATGTCACCCTGCGTGACATGCCATGCTTCCTAGGACCAGTGACATAAGAAGCTTTATTTCCTGAACCTCTCTTGTCTCCTCTTGTGACTGCACCTGACTCACCACATAAAAAGAACACAGAAGCCGGGCATGGTGGCGCACGCTTGTAATCCCAGCATTCGGGAGGCTGAGACCGGAGGATCCGGGTTCGCGGCCAGCCTCAGCTACCTAGTGAGGCACTCCGCAACTTAGTGAGACCCGGTTTCAAAATAAAGAATAAAAAATAGGGCTGGGGGTGTAGCTCGGAGGTAGAATGCCCCTGAGTTCAATCCCCAGTACCGCAAAAAAAA
>PVLC010006576.1:0-46057 GCA_004027655.1 Graphiurus murinus | reverse complement strand
CAAAAACAAAACACAGAACAGTGTATGCACGCCTATGTGTGTATGCCTCTTCATTTCCTCTTTTCCTTTCCCTTTTCCCTTCTCCCGGAGGTCAATGAACAAAATATTAGACTTTTAAAAATATATACAATGATATGGAGAAAGCCTATTCATCTGCTTGAAAAAGAAGTACCTAAGTAAAGGAACACATCCGTTCTGTATGCAAAATTAAATCCTGGACTGACAATGTTGCTCAGATAACATAAAAGAACAATGTGACACAAACTATAAAGTACAGGTCAAAAGTAACTCCATAAAAGTTGAAACACCTGCTACAGAATATGTTAATGCACTGTTTCATCTGGGAAATATTTTTTTCCTCCATCACCTGTTCCCCCACCCATCTTACATTCAACTCCATAAGCAGCAGTTATCCCCCATTATAAAACAGTTGACGGTTACAACAATGAGCCAACCAAGAAAGTACAATATTCTATAACTGACATTTACTGCATTGGCCTTGGACTTCTAATCTTTACCAGACGGGCACACAAATCAATCCATCAGCTCATAAAGGTGTGCTTTTTTAACCTCTAAAACAGATGGGATTGGCCAGAAGTGTCTGGCATGTCAAACTGCTAATCACTGCTGCCCTTTGCACAAAATAACCCACTTAAGTTGAGGCATGGTTGCACTGTAACCGACATTAGTCTGTGGGAAACCCATTTAACTGTCACACACTCCTGCCACTCCTGCTCTCCCTTAATTAAGCCTAATGCCTTATGCTTTGACCTTTTGTTCTAGCCTATTAACCCTATCTAGTACAAGTTCAATTATGTTAAACTAAAAACTTTGCTGTAAAATATTAAATGCCAAGCTCAAAAAATCATAAGGGACATCCTCCCAGCACTAAGTTCTATGTATCCTGATACTCAATGCAGTGGAAAAGAAAACTTCACTTTCAAAATAATACTGATTCTCACATCTAAAAACCAAATTATCTTTCTAGTCCAATTCCATTATTTTACAAAATAAACTGAGGACAGAGCACAGCCTCGCCCATTTCAAAGCCATGCTAAAATTTATCTAATCCCTAGCTTTTAATTCTTTATTCTCTTAGGTATCTCTGATTAACAGTTAAACCATCCAAAGGATACTAATGTTTTCACTACAAATTATAACCTGTCAGCATACTCTAGATTGTGTTACACAAATAAGCCTAAAACAAAATAAATGGTGACTTCAACACAGTTTAGAAGTAAAACTTCCTTCCTCTTCCCACACACCCAAGCTTCCTATCTCCTCACTACTTCTTTTTCCCTCTTAAAAGTAACAATGGTCATTGAGAACTGCTACATCCTGCAACATTTACAAGTAATGTGTACAAACAGAATGATCTCTGAAGTTTCACTGAAGCATTCAACACAGATAATGACTTAAGCTACTGAATGCAATTACAACTTGCTACTTATCCTCACAGGATAAACCCATAGTTGGGTATTTTCAAGATGTCTTTTTAACATTTATATGCCTATGGATTGTTGTTCACATTTATCAGAATTTTAAAAAAAACATTTTTTTAAAAAATCACTGTAAAATAAAATCACATGTGGTCTAAATTATTATCACAGAGAGTTTTTAGTCTTATCACAATAATAAATGCTATTATTTCTCCTTTCATTTACTTTGTATAACTAGGAAAAAAAAGTACCACTCTCACTGTGACACAATAAACAACTTAAAGACCAGTCACAAAATTTAAAAATTCTATTGCTGCTGTGAGGAAATGCATATTAAGTTTTCCAAAAGATTTAAAGTAAGATTTTAATTTTATCTTAATACAATAGTTTACAGTCAAGGTGAATGTGCTCATGTTATTAAAATAACATGATCAAAGAGAGGCCTTCCCTGGCATTATCAGGAGGAATATACAATGATGTATAAAAGGTAAAATATATGGATAGATAGCTGGTCAAAGCTAAACAAACACTTGTGGTAGGGGCCACAAATTCAGTCTAATTTACCTTTTCCACTACAAAAGATGTTAACTTAAATGAGGCATCATGGCCTTAGTTATATGTTTTAGTTTGTGAAGTAGGAATGAAGTTTGGGTGTCTGTTGAGGAATCTAACAGTGGGAAATTCTCACTAACATAAAGAAATTCATGTATTCTCTAACACTGACCGACACTCTTTTCCTGAGTATGTGAACAATAAAGGAAAAAGGAGTTCACATACTCAGGAAAAGAGCTGATAAAAACACAAAGTAGAATATACCACAAATTAATCCATCAGTTTTTCTTGTTTTGCTATAAGTTATGAGCATGTGAATACACAGAAAATACATGAACCATTATAGAGGATGTTTTCTCTGGTTTAGAAAAGACATCTACTGCAGGCACACATAAAGTTATATTTGCTGAAAAACTTTTTGTCTTCTCAAAGCAGGAAGCTAGGTTAAAGTTATTGCAAGAGCATTTGTTAAAATCAGTTAAATTTCAGGTAACTTATTGTGTTAGCATTTGTAAAGAAATTTCTCACCTAGAAATTTCTGAGCTCCATTTCAATGATTTTATTTTCTCCCTCCCACTAGCAATTTTTAATGTAGTTGAACATGATTACAGAAAAATTATCTCTAGTGAATACTCAATTCTAATTTTTAAAATATTATCAAAGGGCTTCATAGACTACATAAGTCTTAAAACTTAATGGGCTTTGAATCATCAGTTGTTTCTTGATGCCCTCTAACTTTTCAGGCTATTCAGCACCACAATGAACACTAAACATGAAATTTTAAGATGCCTCCACCATCCCAAGCAGTCAAATTCAATGCAATTAAACGTGCCAAGCTGGTGAGTCGTTGTGACTCCTAGAAGTGAAACTAAGAAAACTGTCTAGAAGGCTATGGTTTGCTTCAGTTTCTTACCAAAAAAAGATTGAATATTTTGCCCCTAAAGATTTTGCTAAGCATGTTTTTGATGTACTATAATTTGTGTATTTTTAAAGAAATCTAGTATTACAAAATAAATTATTTCAAGTGCCAATTAATTATAATGTCACTAACAGCTAGTTTCACATTTTCCCTCATAGTTAATATGACTGAAAAGAAGATGATAAATTTTAAGGAAGTTAGCCGGGCGTGGTGGCGCACGCTTGTAATCCCAACATTCGGGAGGCTGAGTCCGAAGGATCCGGGTTCGCGGCCAGCTTAAGCTACTTAGTGAGGCACTCCGCAACCTAGTGAGACCCGGTTTCAAAATAAGAATAAAAAATAGGGCTGGGGGTATAGCTTGGAGGTAGAATGCCCCTGAGTTCAATCCCCAGTACCGCAAAAAAAAAAAAAAAATTTAAGGAAGTTTTATTATTCCTTGTAGAAGTACTAATTTAAATAGACTAAAGCAAAATGCAGATCAGCTATTATTCATGTTATATATAATAATTAACAGCTATTATAAAATACGAAAGGTCCATCCCAACCTAAATGAGCCAGCTCAATTCCACAAATTTTTAGAGACAGCCCTGTACCTGCCAGGCACTAGGGCTCTGCAAATTTACTGATGAATAAGCACCTATACATGGAGCTCATAGTCTACTATGGAAAACAGACATAAAACAAGTGGCTATTACAATCAGGGAGTACACAAAACTGAGAGAAAAACCTGATCTTGTTATAGGACTGGGGACTGTGGTAAGCCTCTAACCTCTTGCCCACTGTCCCAGGAGCAAGAATACTCCTTTCTAGTTTGCTCCACCAAGCTCAGCCACGTGACTAGTCCGGCCCAAGAAACCAGCTATAGTCATGTTTCCTCTCTTTTGCTCTCTTCCTAGGGGTGTGGTCCGGGGTACCCTTGGTTCAAGGCACATTATCACCACTGTCCCACACAGCGTCTCTTCCTCTTATTTACCTTTTCCAAGAGAATGCACGCATGGGGGCCATTGAACCCAGGCACCTCCAGTGATAGTTTTAGAATAATACTCATCAGTAGCAAGTAGAGCTGGCTGCCAGTGTTCTGGTCACATTAACTCACAGTGTCTGACTGAGTTAATCTACAAATATGAATTTACTCTATTCCTTTTAATACAGAACCCAAAATATGTATAATACATAAACAAAGCATATAGGACAAATACACAGCCGTAACTATAAAACTTCCCTTTTTAAAATACTAGGCCTACAAATTATATTCCAAGTACTAGAATTATCAAATGAATTCTAAGACTTCTGAAGACCACGAGAAGAAAATCAAGTACTAGAAGTAGGATGATGTAGTTGGCCCCTTCTCACTCAACTTCTCCAGACTCAGTAATGAGTATTACAGATCCTTCCCTGGGCTTGGCTCGGACTTTACCGCTGGATCCACTACAGAGGTTACTAACTATTCTTTAACACCTGGTACACAAGCCCTTTTCTCTGAGACTGCCTAAACAAAAATAAATACAAAAGTGTGAAATAAATCAAGATTTGACTTCTCATCTTGGCTCTACCCAACTGCTAGCAGCATGAATTATAAAATTAATTTAAAATTTTAAGAGTTCAAGTTTCCCCTCTCTAAAAATGCATGAAAGAGTTGTTTTGGATTTTTTTTTTTTTTTTTTTTTTTGTGGTACTGGGGATTGAACTCAGGGGCATTCTACCTCCAAGCTACACCCCCAGCCCTATTTTTTATTCTCTATTTTGAAACCAAGTCTCACTAAATTGCAGAGTGCCTCACTAGGTAGCTGAGGCTGGCCACGAACCCGGATCCTCCGGTCTCAGCCTCCCGAATGCTGGGACTACAAGCGTGCACCACCACACCTGGCTTGTTTTGGAAATTTTATAACATAAAAACTATAATTATTTATTTACCCAATTGTATCACATGGATCCCCCAGCAATTAAAAAAAAAAATAGGACAGATGAGAAATTGCAAAATTAAAGGAAAACTGGGTAGAGGAAACAAAAAGAGAGAGAGAGAGAAAGAAGGATCAAGAGAAAAGGAAATGGTGTGTAAGTGCTAAGTGCTTTTTAGCATTTCATCACTATTTGATTTATAATCTACAATAACTGTACTTTTCCATAAGCAAGATGCCTCTGTAAATGACTTGTTTAATAATAGGGAAGTAGGACACGGTGCCTCTAAAGCAAGTGTGCTTAAATTCACAGCATCAGAGCTATTATCAAACTCTCCTAACCTGAAAGTCTAAAGGATGCTATGAAATTACTTCAGTATATGAAGTGCAAGCAAACGAAATTCAAAGCTAAAACAACAATAACAAAAAATAAAATAAATTGAGAAAAATGTGACAATCATTTATGTCACTAAAGCAATACAAGGACAGGTAAGAATAGTCTTTCAACATCAGAACTATGCATTACCTTGGTTTTCCTTCAATAGCAAACAACCAGACACTGGGGAAGAACCAGATAATAAATTAAAAATCTCATTTCAACCCTTCTGTTTGGTATTGAATATATTGTTTATTTCAAATACTTGTTTTAAAACAACAAAAAAGGCATGAATTGGTTAAGTAAATAAGGTAAATGCATATTTGAAACGGAAGGTTTTTTCCCCCCAGATTGTTCACTTTGATAGTTTTTATCTTATTTGGAAAAATATATTTGCTTACTAAAAGATAGAAGCAAAATATTTCCTTTGCAGCTTTTATGGGAATCCTTTGTTTTCCAAAATGTACTTGACAATTCAAAATCCAAAGCATACTAATAAATATTATGAACATATGCCTTATCATTCATTCTGTATCTCCAATATAGTTTCAATTTGTGCCTTTCAGTATACAGGGAATCACTCAGCGAGAGTGGTTTTGGGTTCAAAATTCCATAAATTTTAAATGAGGCAAGTAAAAAGAGGTGGAGAGGTTTATAACTCCGCTTCTCTCTGCCTCAACAATAAAAGCACATGCCTGGTATGTACTTAAAAATACAGCATGTGCCACAAACCTCTCTAACTCAAAAGTCTCCTTTCCTCACCAAGGTCTATTCCCAAAATGAAGCCAAGTACTCCTCAGCTCTCTACCTCCACTTTCTTCCAATAAATCCACAAATGCCTTCTCAATTTCCTCTTTGTAACAGAAAGACTAGTTTATTAGCATAGCATAGTTTTCTAACAAAATTACTATAGTAAAGATAGGTAATTCAAAAAATCATGTTAAGAAAGGTAATAGCTAAGAATTGTAACTTTTCAACCAGGAAGAGCTACACCTCTGAATTTGCTACAATTGCTTCGTGAAGTAGACAAACATAATTAGCCTTGGGAACACCAGGATTAAGACCATGACAAGCTATTTTAATGAATTATATCAAGCAGCACAGGTGCCTTCACTGTCTCACAAAACACTGCAGTAATTCTGTGGCACACTTCACAGGAGCCAGGGCTGGAGGAAAAGGAGTCTGTGCAGCTGTTCTTGGTAACTGGTTTCCCCTAGTGAAGCACAGGCAACAGGACAGTCTCTAAGAACCCAGAGAACCACCAAGGAATCATCCTTGGGCCTAGTCAGGGACCCTGGTCTTTGAGAATCCAAGCCAGGAGGCTTCTAGGTGCTGAGTTTGGGGGCTACCAGGTGGGGAGCAAGGCTTTTAAATGACTTCCTGAAAGTCAAATCATGAATGGTTTTCTTTTCAAAAGATGACATATTCTCAGGGAAAAGCAAATTATCAATCAAATTAGCTCTGTGACCTCCGCAAATTACTCTGGCATCTCTCAGCCTAGGTTTCTTTATCTATGAACTACAGGAAATGATGATACCTGTATGTCTCAGGGGAATTGTAAGGTTTAAAGGAGAAAATTCAACTGCCCACAAAATATCCCTTCTCTTCCTTTCCTGGCTCCTCCTCCCAAAACAAGTACTAAACAACTTCTCCAAATTCCAAATTTCTACCCAATCATCTCCTCTCCTTTAAAACCACAGGCTTGAAATCATTACTCTTTACTATCAACAACAGCGTATACTGATAAACAGAACAGAATTTTAGAATTCAGAAATCAAATCTAATCCTCTCATTCTACGGATGCTCAGGGAGATAAAAAGGACTTTTCCTTTTACCTGTATCATACATTGATTTAGTAGCAGAACCTAAACCAGAAAAATAAACATGGAATAACAAAACAGAAATACTATTTTTAATATGCTTTTCAATAATCAAACCTGAGCCTACATGATCCATTGTGCAAATATTCCCTTTAGGGGAAAAACTGCAGCTGTGATTAATTCGTTTTGAGGATATTTTCTACTTCTTATTTGGAGTGCTTTACATATTTCCAAATGCTTTTTCTTGACCTCTTCTACCTTCTTCTGTCCTCCTTTTTTCCTTTAAATTGTTTCTTTTCCATTGTATAAATCTATCCATTATAGCTTACTATAAACTCATATTCAGGAATTTAAGAAAGTGTGCTTTTTACAAACCAGTTACCAAACCTTAAACATTTCACCACCCTCATTTTTTACAGAGATTCCTCAAGAAAGTAGTCCCATTTTTATTCTGAACTTTTAGTTCTCAAATTTTGATTGTGTCCTATTACTTGTCAGGTTCTTACCCACATTATTTAATTAAATACCACAACATTATAATATTATTCTCATTTTAAGATTGCATATTGACTTAATTTCCTATCTTACTATTGCAATTCTAAATTAGTATCTAAGTGCTAACATATTTAACATGTCTATATTTTGTATAGTGTAGGCACATTCAACAATTAAAAGCATTTAGCCATAACTAGCTAGTTTAGCCACTTTATATGATTTAACCTAAGTTTTTCTCTTAACTATCTCTACAGCTAAGCACCAGACTTTTATCTAGCATTCTCAAATAGCTAATAAAGTAAAATAATCAAAGCATACTACTATCAACATAAGCTCTAAACTCCTTAGTTCCTGAGTGGCTCTCAGTCCCTTACGGGAGATGAAAATTAAGGTTTGAAAACAAGGAGTAGTCCTACCACTTAACAGGTGCCTAAGAAATGACTTTCTTAATTAGACATCCAAGGGTAAGAGACTCCTTTGCACCAAACCTCTGAATAAAGACTAGCACCAGGTCAATCAGAGTTGTCCTGTCCCAGTGGTATCCTAAGCTGATGACTCAAATTCCTAGCAGACTTCTAGCTTAATACTTCTTGAAACCTTAGGCTTAGTCACACAGAATATATAGCAAATATGGATCTCTTCCTATTATCCTTGAAGACAATTTTTTTTTTTTACTTAACAACATAACGTAAAAGAGGCAAGATGGATTCTAATTCAGAGCTTTTATTTCCTGAGGTGTAAGAAATTAAAAATTCTTCTGGGAAGGGTGAACCATGGTAGTTTATAGTTTCAAACACAACTATTAACCCTGTCAAAGCACTTCTATTTCCAAGTGTCTTAATAAAATCTCTCTTTTTTAATCCCAGCTTTATTAATTAAAGTGAAAGAAAGGGAAGAAGGATAATGGGTAAATGGTTGTATGTCACAATCATCTTTCTAGTCAAAGTTTCAACGTATGTTGGTTTTTTTTTTTTTTTGAAATTATTTCAACTGAAATAACAAATCAGATGAATAGTAATTTCTTTAACAGATATCTATACCATCATCTTTAAGAATAATATATCTCTATCGGCAAGATGAGGCTGCACACACCTGTAACCCCAGAGACTCTGGAGGCTGAGACAGGAGGATCTCAAGTTCAGGGCCATCCTGGGCAACATAGTGAGACCTCTTCTCAAAGTAAAATACAAAAAGGAGCTGGAAATGTAGCTCAGTGGTAGAGAGCCCAAGTTCAATCCCCAAGTACCAGAGGGGGAAAAAAAAAAAAAAAGCAAAACAAACAAACAAAAAATCGTTCTTAAAACCTGGCATAGCTTAAAAAAAAAATCTTTATACTACTACATAAGTATAAAAATTTCTTTTTCATAACCCCTCAAAATAACTTTTTCTCTATTTGTTGAGTTGCCAGTCTTCTAAGTTCTTCAAATCTTCTCATTATATTACTACTAGAGTTTTAGGCTAAATATTTATTCCTAACATGATTCAAGGTATTAATTTTAACAAAATCCTAATGTAGTAAAATATTATCACGTTTTTAAAAATTCACTCTGTTCTTCTATGAACTTAAGGAAAATTATGCTGTGTCAGGTGTAATGAGAGCCTATAATATACAAGTTTTATAATGCTTAATTTGTAATATTTGCAAGAAAGTATGGGGATCAATTTGAATTTCAAGATTCAAGATAGAGTATTTACCCTAACAGTTAAAAAATTAGTATAATCTTCCACTCATCTCAGTACCTATATTCATTATGAAAACTTAAAAACTACCTTTCATGCCTGCAGCAAAAGTTCTGTTCTAAATACACTCCAATCTTTAGAATACTACACATTTCAATATTCATCAAATTGAACGTTAAATTTTAAGGAAGAAAAAATAGATGGGTGACAATATAATAGTTTGCAAGGAAACACTGATAAAATATCAGGTCTCTTTGGTCTTGATTTTCCATCTACCTGGGATAATAAAATAATGTGCTTAAACAAAGCATTCTTTCTGTACTTATATACATCAAGCTATCCCTATCAGAGATCATATAAAACAGTACTTTAGTTCACCACCCAAACCTCAGCACAGGAATACTGTTTTCCATGTTGACAAAGATGACTAGAAAGCTCCAGATCTTAAAAGAACAGATTAAACAAAATGTGATCTAATAGTTACTAATTTACCTCTAAGCAAACTCTAACTCCTGGCTCCACTGTGGTACCCAATTTTTTATCATCTAACTTTATAGATATAGATATAGATATAGATATATATTTAAGAGGCATTCAAAAACAAAGTGTGCATATGCACAAATGGGGAACTTGTTGTTTCTCTCTCACACATGACCACTACTTATATAATATTGCTGCACTCATAAAAGGGAATCCATTACCATCAGCAATTCATGTCACTGCTTCAGCATCAGATGCAAACAGGATACGGAAACAAGATCTCTCTCCTCCATTTACTTTTTGTTCTCCAACCTCTAGACACCATCTTCAGCTCCATTCCATTGGCCTGCTCCTTCATCTGACACTCCTGGTTTTTACCTTCTCAAGTCTTAGTGACCATCCTGGTGTTGTATTTCTGATTGTTGTTTTATCTAAATGCTATTCAATGAGTTCCTTCACCCCACCCCACCCCCGCCCCACAGTCGGGGGGGGGGGGGGGGGGGGCTGCAACTTAAGGAAATGAATCTTGAACAATTTACTCACAGATTTAAATTCGCATGAATGTTGGCCTATCAAATTCTGTAGAAAATGTTTCTTTGACTTTTTTCAATAGTTGTCAAGATTTTTTTTTTTTTAATAAAAATATTTCTTGGTTGGAAGACATGGTACACCAGGTTTTGCTAAGAACAGCAAATGTTTTTTCCTTGGTCATCACACAGGTAAAAATAAATCATTTTAAGGAAAACAAACCCCATTCTTGATTGCGTGTCCATCACGTGAAAAGGTAGACGGAGAAAGCAGGAGGGCTAAAGAACCATCAGAAGCATCACTCCACCTCAGACAAAAAGGGAAGCAACAAACCAAGGAAGAAAACATCCAAAGATATAGAAGCTGTTTGTTTTAGTGGGGGAGGGGGGAGGGAGTAGAAGGGAGGTAGAGCAGGGAGAGAAACTAAAACTCCTCTATTAACCTACACTTTAAAAACTGTGCCAATCTAGTTTGAAAAGCAAAGCCAATACTACCACAGTTCGAAGTGAACAATTTTTTTGACAAAAATTTGATGTTTTAAACTAATTTTGAGGAGAACTATCTTTTAACTTTATACACAAAACTATTACTGCTTTTCCAGAGCACTCAAAAAGTTGCCTGAGACCTTTAGGTTTTAAAATGAAAGACCTATTCTTTTAAGGTCATATATCCTCAGCCACTCTGATTTAAAATTACCTGTACATCATGGCCTTTTACTGCTGGTTTGCAATGGAATCTGTGCAATTAATAATAACCTTCTTCCCTCTCGTCTTTCTACAGAGCCAAGAATGGCATATCTCCTTATCTTCCTATTTGTTCCATTAGATTGACATATTTTGCCTCATCTGTCACCTTCCATAAAACTCAGCTTTCAGATATGAGTTAATTCATTTTTAGTTGTCCTCAATGTTCTAAAATAGTGATGTTTGACAGAATTAATACAGTGCTCTAGTTCTCTCTGTTCAACTGGTATTTAATTAAAGATCTTGGAGGCCATCTTTCTTTCAGGCTACTCTGTTTAAAGGAAGAACATTACTTCCTCCTTGGACAATGCGATAAGCCACATGGCAACAAAGCTGCCTCCCTAAGGTCTCCCATTTAACAGACTGCTTAAATACACACAAACTACACACAAAACAGACTACAGTTTTACTTCACACTTTTTTCACTCTTTCATCTCTGAACCATTACTCTACTATACCCTACATTTTCTCTAGCCTTTTAAAAGTTCCACAATGTCTGTAGTTGTAATTTTTTATCATGACTTTTGTTCCAACTGGACTTCAAAAGGTCTCATGGCATTTAATTTATAAGATTTCTTAAATCTCTGGTAACTCAGAAAAATGTTCAGCACTCAGCTACCTTGGAACACAAGCTAAAAAATCCTTCTTTTAAATTCTTTTGAATTAATATCTTTTGGAAAATAGCCCACTCAACTTGATATGCCATAATTTTCTATTCTAAAGGTGGCACAGATCATTTAAATTGGCACTTGCTATTTACTACTTAAATAATTGTTCTCTTGGATGGCCTTTCAAAAGCCTGCACTTCCTAATCATTTTTTTACTATATCAGAACCACAAGAGACATGTCAATTTAAGCAAACTTCAGGAGCAATAAATTAACAAACAGACTCTAGGTGGTGGTATAGGTTATTTTTTATCAGGATGTTTTGCTCTTATAACTGCAAGAGTCAGAAAGGGCCTTTAGCCTCTTCCTCACACATTTCTTTATTGCAAACTTAACAATATTTGAGATTGCTTAAATATGGAAAACCCAAGTTCTGCAGCATGTGAAGACACATATAAGAAGATGTCCTAAGTCAAGTCTTCACAAAGACATTAAACTTGATTTTCAACTACTTCAAAGGCAAGGTTAAAGAGCTCGTTTGGGTAAAAACAACAATGATCAGACCTTTTTTTTAAAAAACATACATATATTTCACTCACATTCAGGGGCACTTCTAAGGGTAAGTGTGGAAATAAGTCTTTCCCCACCAGAGTATGAAACAGCCTAGAGCAACCAATCCTACTGCCTTCAGGGTAGGAGCTGCTCCATTGATTGATTCTCCTTCTTTGTCTCTAGGAACTAAGTCCAGACAGAGAAAGTTAACTATTGGTGACGAAGCCAGTGATCCCTGAATCATTTAAACCCTACCTACATTACCAAATAGTTGGGCAAAACCAGAAAAACTTACTTGGAAGTTGAAAAGCATTTCAACATACTCCAGGCAGCAACCCACACTTAGGGGCCAAGCAGATGAGGCACCATTTGTTTAAAAAGTCTACTTATTTCACAGTCTCCTCAACAAAGGTGGCAAACTGATGATTAAACATTGAATAATCGCATCTGGGAGATGCCACCCACTTGCTAAACCTATGATTCACTAATAAGCAGGTTCAATGCAATTTATAAAGAATTAATTACCAAAGCCCCTTGCTTTACAAATCCCCCCAATATAAAGAACATTAATCACGTGTGTGTGTGTGTGTGTGTGTGTGTGTGTGTGTGTGTGAGTTTTACTTTGGATGTCTCTAGATGGTCTCTCTTCCTCTAAAAACAGTATTTCCCTCACAGTCTTAGACTTAATCATTACATTACCGGAGCTGAACTCCAGTTCATTCTATGAGTGCAGTCCTGAGTTAAAAGTTCTTGTACCAAGGGAAGTCTTAATTTTTTCCCCCAAATAAGATGTCCTATTAAAAAAAAATGATAAAAGTACGTGTCATTCGGCTTTTCTTTTACTACCCTCGGATTCCAATTAAATTACTACTGTGATCGAAGGTAGAAAGTCCTGGAATGCTTCAGCGATCAACATGTGTCCCAGACGCCTAGCTTGTCCGCCTTTAAAACACAGTTGATTCCTTTGTTCCTTCGAACTGAACACCAACTCCTGATTACATTTTGGAAACTACTTTGGAAAGGATGGGAGACTCTGCAGGATATTTCCATAGAAACCCTTCCTAAAAAAAATATTCGAGAGTAGTGAAGAGGATGCAGAGCAAGGGAGAACAGCAGCTTCTTGGACTTCCATGGGGCTCGCGCTACCCAGTTCCTGGCCCTAAAACCTCGGCTGAGGCCGGTCCTCGGAGCCTCGCCCTCGGGAGGCGACCTGCAAGTGCGGGCAGGCCGGGCCCGGGGCTGAGAGCGCTGTCCCTTTTCCGATTCACTTTTCCTAGCCAGGAATGGGGCGAGCACAGGGCTGGGTGCTTCTCGGGAGAAAGGCGGGGAGCTGTGCCCGGCGCCACCCAGGACGCTGCCGAGCAGCAGCCCCGAAAGCCAGAGGAGAGGGGAGAAGCGCCCGGGACGCGGGGCCGAGCGGGCGGCCGAGCGGAGCGCGACCCCAGCCCGCCACTCGGCCACCCGTGTCGGTCCGGGCGCGGGGCGCGCACGACCCGCGGCGCTGTCCCTCGGTTCAGGGCTGCCGCGGACAGACAGACGGACGGGAGGGCGAGCCCCGGGCCAACTCCGCAACTTGCCGGGCCCCCGGGGTCCCCGAGTTTCCGGGGAGACGCGCCGCCGGCCGGGGGCAGGCTCTCCGGGCGCCGATTCCCCCGCGGCGCCGCCGCCTGCGCTCGCCCGCGGGCCGCGCTGCCCCGGCCGCCCCGACGCCCCGCGGCCCTGCCGGCCACCGCCGCCGCCGCCGCGCTCCCAGGCCGTTTCCGGCGGCCGCCGCCGCTGCCCCGAGCGCCCCCTCCCCGGCCGCCGTCGCCACTCACCCGAGGCCGCCGCGGCTCCGTCAGGCTCCCTCCGCGGAGGCGCCCGGCGCCCCGTCCTCCCCGGCGCCCGGCTGGCTCTGCCCTCCGAGCGGCAGCGCTGCGAGCGCAGCGGCGGAAAGCGAGGCCCGGCGGGTGCGCGCGGGCGGGCGTGGGGCCGGGTCGTCCCTCCGCCTCGCCGCCTCCTCCTCCTCCTCCTCCTCCTCCGCCTCCGCCTCCTCCACTGCCGCCGCCGCCGCCGCCTCCCGAGTTCGGGGCTCTGCTGCAATGTCTGCGAGGCTGACTTTGAGCGCCTCGCTCGCGCCCGCCCGCCCGCACCGCGCTCCTCCCTCCCGCCGCCGCCGCCGCCGAGCCGCCGCGGCCCAGTCCCTCCCCTCGCCGCTCCACGCCATTCAGCTCTTCAGCCAAGTTTCTTAACCCTTTTTTCCCCCTCCCTCCCATTGTCACCGGGCTGGCGGCGGAAGCCGCGCGGGTCCCCGCAGCTACAGAGCGGGGCAGCCCCGGGTGTTCCTCGGTTTTCCTCCTCGCCCGCCCTCCGCAGGGCCGGCTCCGGCTTCAGGCCCGAGGCGGCGGCAGGACCTGGGCGGCCGGGAAGAGTGGGTGCCCGGCGCGCCCGCCCGAGCCTCCCCGCCCGCGGGCGCCGGCTCTGCCCAGCCGCCTGGACAGCTCCTCCCTGGGGTCCAGGCGACGGCTCCCCTTACCCAGGCCAAGAGGCACGCCTCGGGGGCACAGCGTGGGGATCGATCGGGGCGCCCTGGACGCCCGGGGGTCCCCGCCTGGGTGCTGGCTCCTTAAGTGTGTCTCTCCTCCCATTTCACCCCACAACACGCGTTCTCTTGGCTCCCTTCCACCCACCTCCAAATCCCCCCCTCCTTGTAATCTGTGTCCTGCTTTAATCTGGAGGGGGGGCACGATAACTCGAGGTCACTTTGACCCCACGGCCAGCACCTGGTGGACACCCAGTAATAAATGTGATGTGACTCCAAGAAGAAAACTAGGAAGGAGACCTGAGGAGTGCTTGGCTCTGCTCCCTGGACGGACGTAGGACCCAGGAGCAGGGTTTATCTTCAGCTGCTTTGTCACTGCGAAGTCTCCGGCGGAGCCGGCCAGCCAATCTACATCACCCCCGGGAGGGATCTGACCCCACTAGACACGGCAGAAGGAACAGGGCTGCCACTTCTTCAAGCAGCTCTCCGCGGCTCCGTCCCCCAATAAGAAACAACAATTACATCACGAGGCCGGGGCGGCAGCGCTGTGCAGCCTCTCGGTTTCCTGCAGCCCAATCTCGCTGAACCGGCCTCTGAAATGTGGGGGGGATAGAGTGGTGAAGCGAGAAAGTGGAGGGAGGAGAGTCATAGGAAACCATAATTTCCCCTTTCTCCTTGTATTTGCTGTTTTAAAATCGTATCAGTAACGCTCCCCAAGCATCTAACTAGAACTATTAACGCCCCCTCGACACCTCCCCAGATGTCAGGTTTCTGTTTGACTCTAGCATCTATTATTTGGTAACTCGCCATTAAAAAAAAAAAAAATAGCAGGGGAAATGAGTGCCGTTACTGAAATTGTTTTTGCTTGACACAAAAACGCTAAAGTACAGCTTAGTTTCACCCTAAACTCTGAAATGGCATGTCTATGTTAAAACACTTAGTAGATCAGACAAATGAGGATGAAGCACTTCAGTCTTCATATGTAGGTTTTTATATCCTTAAGATTTTGATAGCATTTGGAAATAGAGTCTCTAGTGCACTTAAAAAACAAAAATTATCTAACTCATAAAACTGTAGTCTATGCCTGTTATGTAATGGCTGTGTTGTGCATTTGAAATTTAATTTAACCTTTAAAAATATGAATGAATTTTGGAATGCCTTCTCAATCTTGAAAGGAAAATAATTTTTTCAAATTAATTGTTAATAAACCTAGCTCCTAGCACAGGACTGGGCACATGGTAGGAATATTTTGCTTAATGGTGATGGTGCATTTTAAAACACTTATTTCACATCACCCTAGTGACTCAACTATGCAATCTGTCACCATCTAATATAGTTTAAACCTTGTATAATAGCATATTATTTGCACATGCCACAGTTCAAAATCTGCTTAAGGCAAATTAGTAAAAGCTGCTGTTCTATGCTGCATCATTTATCCAGGATTGATACAAGGCAAACTATTACAATTAAATGATCAGCATAATTGCAGGTTGGCCCTTTCAGGAGTAGGTCAATATACTTTTTAAATATATATATGTATGTTTTAAACTATTATACAAAGATTTTTCTAAAATGTATTATAAATGTTTCTGTTTTCTTAAGCAATTCATTGGACTTCAGCATTTTTTTTCTTTGAAAATTCAGTTTCATTGAAAGTAATTATTGTGGTAGGTTGTAGTGGGTTCAAGAAATACTTTGGTTTCCTATTTTATATCAGGCTTTTTCCTCAGAATTAGGGGTACTCCCAGGAGGTATATAAGCTATCAATTGCTGCATTGAAGAACTTCAGGATGCCATAACCAAGTGATGATCTCTTCCTTTTGTAGTTTCTCTCTCCCCCCATGGCTGACAATCTGTTGTCCTTTCTCTGTTTATCAGCATTGCTGCATGTAACATTCTCCTCCTCTTCTGATAGGCAGCTTCTAGTCTAGTGCAGACTCGGAATCCAGATAGCTTCACTTGTCACAATTCTGTCTAAAATAAGACTAAATAGGTTCCACGTAAGGGAGTGGTGTGCTTATCAAGGAATAAGGTGCATGCAACTTAGTGCATAGATTTTGGGATGGATATTTACAGTACCCAATGTTAACATTCTTCCAGCTTCTTTCTCTCTTTCTTCCTCTCTCTCTTTCTCTCTCTCTCTCTCTCTCTCTCTCTCTCTCTCTCTCTCTCTCTCCCCCCCCCATACTGGGGATTGAACCCAGGGGCATTATACCTCTGAGATACACCCCCGGACCTATTTTACTTTTTATTTTGAAACAGGATCTAAGTTGCAGAGGTCTTCACTAAGTTACTAAGACTGACTACAAACCTGTGATCCTCCTGTTTCAGCCTCCCAAGTACAGGAATTACAAGCATGCACCACCAAGCCCAGCTTTTCTTCTTGCTTCTTAAGATTATAGATCATTAAGGTTGTTCAACAAGCCTAGAATTGGTACTGCCCTTCAACACTGGAGTTAAAAATTCATTGGCAAGCTGGGCCTTGTGACACACGCTTCCAAGCTTCCCAGTACTTGGAAGGCTGAGACAGGAGGATAACAATTTCCTGGCCAGCCTCAGCAACTTAGTAAGGCCCTCCACAACTTAATGAGATCCTTTTTCAAAAATAAAAGAATAAAATAGGGCTAGGAGTGTAGCTCAGAGGTTGAATGCCCCTGGGTCCCATCCCCAGTACTACACACACAGACACATGCAAAAAATCCACTGGCATATGTAAAGTAGCTTACTAAAACTGTTCACTTATTATTAATTTATATTCTCAAACCCACAGAAATACATTTATTGAAGTCCTGAACTCTTTCTAATAGTGTGTTTGTGTTAAGTAAATTGCACACCTCTGGTGGAATTTAACTTAGTCATGCTAATTGTGTGGAGATTATTTTGTTGTTGTTCTTGGTTTTTAAAAAACCAATACCTAAATTTTCAGACTAAAAAAGGCTACTACAAGGATATTGGGGCACACATGTAATAAAAGAATGTCTGCCTATATAGTAGTTTGTATTTTTAAGCCAACTCTCATTTGAACCATTCCTGTTGTAAAAAGATGTCATTTTGTTTACATACTCAACATGTAAGTATTGTTATAAGCTCATAGTTTCTGTGAGATCAGAGGCTATAGTTCAGGCTGAGTATACCTATTTGCCACAAAGATGTAGTCTGGGAAAGATACACTTTGGATGTGTTCTTTTCCAGATCATTTTGTGACTATTTGCTTGTCAATATCCCATTCTAGAATGCAAGCTGTGTAGGCACAGGATCCATGTATCTCGTATTCATGTTTGGATACCTCCAACCACCTATCCCTGTATGCAACAAACAGTAGTTACTCATTAGCTATTGGCCAAGATGCTGTCATAACCCTGAGAACAGTGTTTATTTCTATTTGGATATGGATATAAGGTAAGGATGTTCAGAGAATATCTTATAGAAAAAATAATGCTTTAGCTGGCAATTAAAAGGTAAGAAGAATCTGCCAAACAGCCAAAGTAGGAAAGAGGTTCTTAGGAAGGGAAATAAACTGTGGAACAGTGGAGAGGTGCTAGAAAACAAAAATATGCATTTAGAGGTATTGGATCCATTATACACTATGGAATGAACAATGACACCTGGGAGGAAAGGAGGAAAGGAGGAAAGAGTGTGTATGATTATACAGACAACCCAGTAGAGAACCTAATAGAGTTATGTTATTAGCCTCTTCAGCAGTGGTGTCCAAAAAAAAAAACATAAATTGAGCCACAAATGTGAGCTACATGTATAATCCTAAATTTTCTAGTAGCACAACTTAAAAAGTACAAAGAAATGGGCAGTGTTATTTTGAATAGTGCTCTTGAATCCAATATATCCAAAATACTTCATTGTGTGCCCGGCAGAAAAATAATTAATTGGATATTTTACATTCTTTTATTCTTTTGAAGACTAAACCTTCAAAATCCAGTATCTTTTACATTCCCAGTACATCTCAATTTGGACCAGTATTCAAGTGTGTGGTATCAAGTAGCGTAGCTCTAGATAGCATAGAGAATTATGAAATCTTTAATGGAATAATTGAAGGAATTTTCTTAAGATGAAAATTGTGTTAAGTCTAAGATTTTGTGTCAGTTACTGGTGTTTATACTATGTTATAAAGCCCACTTTCATATGCCTAGGCTTTTAAACCAATTAGAGAATCAGCAAAGTTTACATTTTATGTACTGTGTCTTCATTAACCATACTGTAGTTACAACTACCCTATTTCTATTAACTCTGGTAGTGGATTGTAAATGTAAACTGTATCTATGGCAGAATTAAAAGCTATAAATTTTGGATTGAATAAGCTTTAAAAAATCTTCCCTAGAACACAAAACTAGCTCTATGCTAGGTACTGTCAAGCATATTCCTAGCTATAGAAGCTCGGGAATTGCTTTTCTTTTCTTTTCTTTTTCTTTTTTTTTTTTTTTTTTTAAGTTGCTAAGGCTGGCTTTGTTTTTGTTTTTAATACATTTATTTGTGATTATAGTCTCACATCATAATGCAGTTCACAGTGATAGTGACATATATGCACACAGCACTTGGTGAACTTTCCCCTGGCTCCTTCCCGCTGTACAGGATATTGAGATTGGCATTGTTTTTTGTTTTGTTTTGTTTCTGTGGTACTGGAGATTGAACCCAGGGGCATTTTACCTCTGAGCTACACCCGCAGTCCTATTTTTTATTCTTTATTTTTGAAACAGAGTCTCACTAAGCTACGGAGGGCCTCACTAAGTAGCTGAGGTTGGCCACAAACTCTGATCCTCCAGTCTCAGCCTCTCAAGTACTGGGATTACTTACAAGCATGTGCCACCACGCCCGGTGGAGATTGTCATTGTTATTCTCACATATACACATAATGTGAATGGAAGTATTTCCTTCATTAATTTTCTATCTCCACCCGCCCCACCCTCCTTAAGAACAGCTCCCGTGCTCCAGTGAAGTTTCTCTTCCATGTTCTAAAATCTTTCTTATATCCCAATTACCCCCTAGCTTCCATATATGAGAGAAAACATAGGACCTTTTATTTTCTGTGACTGGCTAATCTCATAATTTTGTTCTTTATTGCTGAGGCTGGCTTTGAACCAGTGATCTTCAGATCTCAGTCTCCCAACTACTGAGATTACAGGCCTGTGCCACTATGCCCAACTAGGGAATTACTTTTTAAATTCCTCCCTACCCTCTTCCTTGTGGACTACAAAAATCCACCCCAACCTTTGTTGGAGGCACTCACCTATCTGAAGCTGCAGTGGTAAGGGTGTGGGGCAGCTCAATGAGTACTGAGAAAGGTCTAAAAAAACTAAAATGAAGATATTTAAATACCTTATCTGAAGGTTATTGTGCAATTTCCCCTAAAGAGATTGGGGACCTTTTACTTTTAGTGGGACTTTAGTGCCAAGGACGGGCAAAATCAGGCCACTCAATTTCTATGCTAAAATGAGTCCTGAAAACTAGATCTTAAAAAAAAAAAAAGTCTGAAATGATTGAATACAAGCAACTGAAAGTGTACAGGGTGGGGGGGCGGGGAAAGGCAGATACTTTAGTGAAATGTAAACGTGAATGGTGCCTTCTCATTCCTTCTCAAAATGGGAAAATATCTAGAATAGTTAATGGGTCCAAAAAGCCAAGAAATCTCAATGAAGCAAGGAAAATCTGTCAGTTTTGATAACATATCAGTTTAATATATCTAAGCAACTGAAGGTAAATATTATACAAACCTTATCCTTCTACATAGAAATGAAGTGTGTAGATTTCATTAAGCAGCCTGGTCATAAATGAATACAAAAAAAAAAAAGAATTCTTTTCAGGATTACACAACCAAACATTCATATTATGAAACAATTCAGTAAAAACATGATCATATTCATTTTTGGAGATTTTTTAAAAATAACCTTCAACTAACACAAAGCACATAACTATTTTTCTAAAGTATTCGGTGTTCAATAGAGAAGAAAGCTATAAAGGCACCATGACATATGTGTTTACTATTTGTGCAATTGTTTGTCAGAAAAAAAAAATAGATATAGACCCTCCCTGACATATCTGTTTTAGATTTGTTTAGTTTAAGAAACACAAAAATATTATATAAGTTATCTTTTCACAAAGTCAAACCAAGATTATCTTCACTCTCCACACACACACACACGTATGTATGTATGCATTCTTCAATGTGTGAGTACACGTGTGCATACATCGCTAATAGTTCACCCAATTTAATGGGAAAAGATTAGTCTTTTCAACAAATGATGCTGGAACAACTGGATACACACATTTAAAAGAATGAAATCGAAACTCTTCTTCACACCATATACAAAAACTAGTTCAAAATGGATAAGGTATAAGAACTAAACTAGAAAATTCTTCAAAGAAAATATACCAGTAAATTCTCATGAACTTGATTAGACAAGACCTTCTGAGATATGACACCAAAAACACAAGTGGCAAAAAAAAAAAATAGGTAAATTGGACTTATCAGACATAAAATATTTTGTACTTTAGTAGACACCATCAAGAATATGAAAAGATAATCCACAGAAAGGGGAGAAAATATTTGCAAATTGTCTATCTGAAAATGGATTTGTATCTAGAATACACAAGCAACTCTTCTAACTCTATAATAAAAAATACTCAATTTTTTAAAACACAAACAAAGTATCTGAATAGGTATTTCTCCAAAGAAAGTATAGATTAAGCACATGAGAATATGCTCCATATAATTAGCTATCAAGGAAACAAAAATCAAAGCTACAATCTGATGCCACTTCACACTCAATAACAATGGCTATAATCATATTAATAAAAACATGAAAAAAAGAAGTTGATGAGTATGTAGAATAATTGAATCCCTCAGTTGTTCTTTGTTGCTGCATAACAAATCACCTCAACACAGTAGCTTAAAATATTTATTACCTTAAAAAATCCTGGGGGAAAAGAGTGCAGGAAGAGCCTAACTGGATGGTTGCTGGCAGGGCTATAATTATCTGAAGGCTTGCCTGGGTCTGGAGAATCCAATTTTAAGAAGCCTCCCCTCAGATGCCTGTTACCACATGGGCCTCTCCACAAGTTGCTTGAGTAACCTCAGGCTGTAGCAACTAACTTCCACTAAAGCAAGCTATCCAAGAAAGAGCAATGATGAAGTCACAGTGTCCTTTGTGACCCGGTCTCCTAATTCACACACCATTACTTCCATTTTATTCTAATTAGAAGTGAGTCACTAGGTTGGTTCCACACTCAAGGGGAAAATCATCTTAAAGGGAGGAGTATCGAGTAATGTGTGGACATGTTTTTAAACCACTGCAATAGGCAATTAGAATTTTTTGCCATAGCCTGCCTCTTTGGCTCCCTAAACTAATATACATACTTTTATTTTCATATATGGAACAGACTCACTGACTCTCCCAAGAGGAAAAGACCTAAGTATCTTCCCAATATGGCAGCAAATCTGCTGCCCAAGATTCCTAGGTAATATGTAGCCCTCTCTAGGAGGTCCAAATTCGGGTTCCTTGGAGGCTTATGTCCAATAAACTAAAGATGTTTTCAACCACCAGCACATTTAGATTTTCAGTGGTGGAGAAGAAACAAAACCATTGCATTATCCTTGAAAGGGAAGAATTAGTCTTCATTCCATTATAATTAGCAAAACCTACTAAGCAGGAATAGCCAGGATTCCCTGCTTTAGCACTGCAGGAAATTCCTTGGTTGACCAAACTAGCAGACCCTGATTCTTTCTCTTGAATGTTCTCCTTTTTGCCTTGCCTTCTGTAATTACTACATTTACCCTTGGGAAGTTCATTCTTGGTCATTTCCCTTATAAAATATATCTGAGGTAGACATGGAAGAAGATAGCCTTCTTAGAGACCCCATGAGTTTTGAAAGACCAAAACTTGGGATTGGTTTTTAGTTTTAACAGTGACAAAGCCTTGCAGACAAGAATTTCTTTGGAAAGTCAATTCCTTCAAACACATAGTCAGATTCATTTATTTCTATTCCGTTTCATGTGTAAGCCACCATAGTCAAAAGTCTTCCAAGATCTGGTTTTCATGCCTGAAGACTCTCAGTTTTTATTTAGTAGACTCTGTACTCTGCTCATCCTTCTGGCCCTTAAATTAATGGTAGCTACCTTGAGATCGTCTGAAATAATAGGTTTAGGTGGGAAGGCAATACAATTTATCACCTCTTGCTGGCAATATCACTGCTGCTTTATGATAAAGCAAGTGTCTTACCTCCTGCTAAGCCTGCAGTTTCATGGCCACAGCTTAAACCTTCTTCAATTTTAGGTAGGGAGCAGAAAACTTTTAACACTGCAAGACCCCAAATCTCTGGACTCTCCATCAGAATTGTTAGCAAGGACAGACAGAGATTGTTTCCCTTAGCAAATCTTTGCTTCCTTCCAACTCTGCTTCCAGAATGTTTGGTGCTAGTCAGAGTTCATCTAACTCATAAGATTCTGCTGAAAATAGCAAATATGAACCACCAACCACCAACATTATAAATTTTTTTACCATTTCCCTTAACATTATAGCCGCTGTCAGCAAACAGACTGCTTTTCAAGGTAAGTAAGTGACAGCCTAACCAAGTATTTTACTACTTACCATCTTAAGGGTAGACCCTCACCACATACCGTCCAACTGCTTCTACTTAATCAGTGTTATTTGTACCATGCAGCATCCCTTTTCTAATACCAATTGCTACATGCAATTACCATATTAGGCATGGTTCTTGGGTGCAATAAAACAAAATTCACTCCTGCTAGTTTAAGTAAAAATAGGTTTTTTGTAACATCATAATAATACAACTTCTGCTGGGACCCACAAACCAAGTTTGGATGATACATGGGAGAAATGTCTAGTTGCATAAAGGATCTACCATGTGAAAACTCCACCCAACCATTTGTTACTTAGAATTCATGAAGATACAGCTAAACATCTCCATTACAACTCTATGAAACCAAACATTTCGACCACCTTACTTGCCAAACAGCACTGAAGATTCTGCTTCACCTTTATATTCACCTTCCATGTTTAATATAAGTGCATCTGGTTGATGGAAATAAAGTCTCATGCAAAACCTTGGTTTCTCCTGTGTCTCAGAACTATAACATTCAGCTTTCCAGCCTCTAGAAATAAGAAAAGCATCCTATGAAGAGATTCAAGTGTTCCATTCCATAGTATCAATCATGGTAGCCAAAGATTTATTTCTTAGTTTTAATCATATGTTAACTAGTATACTAAAATCTGAGGAAATCATGACAGTATACATAGAAAAGCTAATAAGTAGCATGAAATGAGTTGACTCACTCTATTTTCTCTGGGATTCTTTGTATTTGTGTGTTGTGTTGTTGCTATTATAGTTTGTTTGACCTACCTTTCTATTTTAAAGCAACTAATATCATTCCAAAATTATTTAGTATATATTCCCTTCTGAAAATGAATCAATAACTGCTCAGTTCATTCCCATATTTTCTAGTCTAATAAGGGCACTCCTTTGATTCAATTTACTTAAAAAAAATAATTTTTTTTTTTTTTTTTTTTTTTTTGCGGTACTGGAGATTGAATTCAGGGGCGTTCTACCTCCAAGCTATACCCCCAGCCCTATTTATTTATTTTTATTCTTTATTTTGAAACTGTGTCTCACTAAGTTGTGGAGTTCCTCACTAGGTAGTTGAGGCTGGCCTGGAACCCGGATCCTCTGGTCTCAGCCTCCCAAATGCTGGGATTACAAGCATGCACCACTACACCCAGCTCTAAAAAAATAATTTCTAAAGTACAAAACTCATGAAATCTAAGGAAATGCTGTCCTACTTGTCCTTGTGAGACCACAGCCTTTCATCCAGATGATCTACCAGCAATATATCTTGGTTTTTCCCTTATTCAGACTCTATTGTTCTGGTTCTCCAATGAGAAAATTTGAAGGACTATTGGCCAGCCAATGGACTACTCATTTTATGGGCAGGTATCCACCCTGGTCTCATCAGTCATTTCCAGGGGAGGTGAAGGAAAGTTCACTTACTACAAAGGATTGACATTCCTAAGCCTGTGAACAGGGCTAGTAAAACTAGAAGGTTAAGATGGGTGTGGTAGATCAATAAACCGATGTCTCTAGTACAATCATTATCTTTTACATCACATAAATTAAGACCTGCAATGTTGTAACAACATCATTAATCTTATTTACAAACTGTCTGCTTACAAATTAATGCTTGTGAGTTTTGTATACAAAAAACATTAAACATATTCATTCTTTTCCCAGTTATTTACTAATTGCCTCCTAAGTATACTATATCAAGTTCTTTTGATATCAAATGTATGGTTACTTCTTTTGTGACACCCACAGGAGAGGATAGCTAATATTTAATTTCATATGCTTTAAAATAAAGATACAGTTAAGATGGGTATTATAGGGAAAGGAAGCATTGCTTATATTTTGGGAATTCAAGAAAAGATTTCTTTCTTTAAGGAAATGATTTTTGGAAAAGAATGATGAACTTACTAGCATGCTTTTTTTTTTCTTATGGTCAGCACTGATTTGTTTTTATATATTTACTATCAAATCTTATTATCAAATCGTGTTTTTCAGATGCTTTTATCCTTCTAGGAGGTTTCACTGATTCTCAGTGTGTCAACCTGTAGGGCTTGAAGGGTGACTGTATCAATTGGAACCCAATTCAGATCTCTCCCATGGCGTGAAATCTGTTTTTCTAGTATCCCCATGACTTGCATGTGTACCAAAACTTTTTAGGTATCTTAAGCCATAGTAGTTGTTATTTCTATGATCACTTCTTTCATGGCAAGACTAGTCTTAAACAAAACTGTGAAATGTGCCAACCTTACCTTTGATACCAACACATGTCCTTTTCCTAACTTTCTTTTAGTGCAACACTCATTTAGGTGCCCAGTAACTTGATAATAACATGGTACATGTATGCACTGAACTTCTTTGACCCCCAACACACCATCAATTGTTTTATGGATTCCTAAGAAAGACAATTTCAGTCAATTAAACAATGATACAATCCTTTCTTGGCACAAACAATTCCAGTTTTATACTTAATGGAAGATCTCATTTATAAAAAATTTTTAATCTTATATAATTCTTACATATGAAAAAGGACAATGTAAGTGAAATACAATTATGTATGTGTGTATGTATGTATGTATGTATGTATGTATTTATGTATTTATTTTCAGCACTGGGGTTGAATCCAGGGATACTCTCCACTGAGCTGTATACAACTCCAGCCATTTTACCTTTTAATTTTGAGATAGGGTCTCACAAAATTGCCCAGGCTGGCCTTGAACTTGATATCTTCTGCCTCAGTCTCCTGAGTAGCTGGGATTACAGACCTGAACCACCTCGCCCTGCTTAAATACATTTTTTAAGGTATTTCTAAAACATTTTCACATTAAACCTGCCTCCCGAAGATCACTTTTTGACTTAGTCATCAATGTGTATTTTTTAAGCACAATTTAATTCCTTGTGCCATCAAAATTTCTGTTGTTGATGGAGCATTTCATAACAGTGTTCTACTACTGTCTATGAGACTTACTTCTAAGCTGCCAGGCTCCGTTGAGTATATTCTGATGTAGATGCAGGCCAAACAACACCAACAGACAGTGAGGATAACACACAGCCCCATTTCAGAGATGTTAAAATATCAAATAATAAATCAATAGCATATGACATAGCATCAAAGAGGGATATCTGTGATATTACTTAATAACTTCCAAAATGTTACTGCATGCTTTGTGTCTTTTCTATTTCATCTTAATAATATAAGAAAACTCAGGTAGACGTTGATTCTCTTTTACAAATGATGTGCTGGATACCCCCCCCAATTAAGTAAATTGCCCCAATGACACAAAGCTAATGAATGTAAGTGGTACTATCCTTGATAGTACTGGAGCATTTTACTCATAATTCAAGCCTCTTTCCACCATGAAGTATCTTCATGATACTTATCATAATACATGTTAGATTATTCACTGTAACTCTCAACTTCCTCCCTATTGAAAATTTTAACAAGCTATACTCTAAATAAATGTTTCAAGATTTACTGCTCTTTAAAATCAAATAATAATCATCTTCTCCCAGTTTTGGGGAAAAAATCAGCTATCAGATAGTTTTCTAAATCAAATTTTTCTATTTTTCTTTAATCTTATTTTATGCTACCATTTGATGATATAATAATCTTGTTTCGTATGATATCAATTTTTTTTTAAAAAGTCATTTTCAGTTTGCTATAGCAACATTTCAGGGCATTATGGAAAAAAGCTTTTCTACTACAAGTGTTTCATTTCTTGAAAAAATAAAAGCCTTTGATTTCATTCATTTTTTTTGAGAAGCCTGCTCTTTTCTAGGTTCACAGATAAATCAATGGTTCAGATACACTAATCCCTGCTAATAAGCTGGCAAGTTATTGTGTTAGACTCCTTATTAAGTGTATTAGAAAATTTTCAAGTGGTGAATTGAAAAGTGGGAATTTGAGACATTCCTTAAAACAATGGAGGGGTTATTTCTTACCAGCTAGTTTCTTTTCAAATTCCTTTAATTACATAATATGAACAATACATTCCAATTTCAAGATAGCCCTACCTACAATCAACACTTTTCCCAGCCCATTTTGGAACTAGTAGCTCAATCCTGCATCAAAGAACCAAATTTACAGCTTCTTTCTACCCGGGAAAGAGCTGATGCCCTTAATTAATCTTTCCAGGAAGCCAGGCCGACTCTCATTATTTCAGGACATTGTATGTTTGAAGCATGTATAATTTAATCCTGTTTGAATGATGTGTGAAAGAGAATTGACATAAAATAGTAAGAAAGCTCTGAAGTGAACTGAGCTATATAATTTGGGCATAAGCATTCTTAATATCACCTTTAAAGGAACTTGAAACGTATTTGATGGTAGCAGAAATTTTAGTATAGATTTGAAAACTATCAAACAGCATCTGTTACCTTCTCCATTTTGATGAAAACATGCTCACAGGGAAAATAGTGGTTTGTCTGTTAAGTCAAACACTAATGAAACATTTGCTAAAATAATCTCTTTAATTTGGACAACATTTGGCAATAAAGTGCACTCAGTGGATCATTTGCCTGTGTTTTGAGCCTTCAGAGTTAACTGAGCACAGCTAAGTCGAATATGGTAATGGGCTCTTGTTGAAACCTGGGCATATGCATTTCTCATGCTCTGTTGTGTTCTACTCTGTTGAAGAGAGATAAGAAACATCATTGTGATGGCATTAAAGGTTTCTCATTGACATATCTAAATGTCATGAGCCTGAACTGTCTCATTTCATCAAGTTCTGTTTCTATAGATCTTCTGGATCAAAGGCATCATGACTATCAGGTTCTCAGGTGAGTAATGAGTATTAGCGATATTAATCAGTCATCAAAAAGAAAGTTGGTAATTAATGTTCAAATGCTGTGGGAATGCTCTTTGCATTAGTCAATGGTGGCTCATATGCAGACAAAGTAATCCTGGGATTGAAACAAAGTAAACCCAGTAAAGCCCGTAATTCCAGCTACTTGGGAGACTGAGGCAGGAGGATAGCAAGTTTGAAGCCAACCCAAGCAACTTAACAAGACCCTGTCCAACAACAAAAACAAAATAAGTAAATAAATTAATTAAATTAAATTAAAATAAAGCAGAGGGAGGGGAGGCTGCAGATGTAGCTCAGTGGTAAAGGGTCCAGGCATTCAACCTCATTGCTGAAAATAAGTAAATAAACAAACAAATAAGTAACAGTAGAAAATAGAAATAACTTACAGCAATTTGCTATTATTTTATAAAAATTGGACTTTTAGAATTCGAATTTATTCCAATTTCTAAGCTACTATTTATATTTTATGTATTTATATGTGTTCATATATTATAATGTGCTTTGTGTTAACATCTACTACTCACAGAAAATTAGGCAAATAACTAATGGACATAAATAATGCAAAATAAAATAAAAAGCCATACATTCAGCTTCTTCTGACATTTTGTTAAACCAAAACTTCATTCACACATGTATATTGGAAAAACTGACCTGCCTACACCCTTCTAGAAGACAGAAGCAGCTAGATCATCATGCTGAAAGCTTTCACTGCTTTGGGGTTTTTTGTACTATTAAAAGAACATCGGAGTGATGACCTTTTTTAGTAGCTTTTGCCATTATCATAGCCCCACATGGTATTCCTTTTATTCTTTGTCTCTAAAAATCTTCTTTCTACTTGGAGAGTTTACTCAAATAACACTATTTACCTAAGATTTTCCTTCCTGTAAAATATTCCCTATACTTCTGCATCAGGTTTTTCAGATTCATCTAGGCTTGAATATCTCCTTTGTCCTTTTGGACTGTAGGCTCCTAGCAGGCAGGGACTTTGACAGATCTGGGGACTCCTGAAGAAGCAACAGTAGAGGCAATATTTGCAGTGGTATAATGGAGATGAGATGACATGTGACAGAGGTGGCAAGAGTCCTAACAGAGCAAACACTGCAAACACTGACAGCAACCCCAACAGTGGTATGGGTTGAACAAGATGAGGTGATATGAGAGGTGGAGTCAGAGGAACAGGCAGTGATATTGGTTTAGGTCCCTCCAGTAGAAACAGACTCAGATGCTAGAATACATTCCCATGACTTCTCCCACATCACTTCCAACTTTGGATCATAGCATGCAAATCATGAATCTTCAGAATGCATTTCTTTTGTCATAGAGATATTACTAAAGTTTACCACTTAACATCATTTTCCTGGCTAATTCCTTTCTCATCCTAACACCAGGTAAATAATGTCTCAAGAATCTACTCAGTTGAGAATCAGGAACTCTAGCAGATTGGTATCAAAGAATTAAAATGTCAGAGGATATTCCTACATGCCAATTAATTGTTAAGATACTATTTCTTCTCAGTCAACTATTCCCAGGGACTACCAGCACACATATAAACTTCAATAAATATTTGTTAAGTGAATGACTAGTAATAAATAATATTTACTTGGGGTTTATATGTTTCAGGCATGGTGCAAAATACTTTATAAATATTGTGTTATTTAATAGTAGTCATTATTAGTCCTACCTTATGGGTAAGTAAACTGGAACTTGAGAGATTAAATAACTTGCTTAAAGTTACATAGCTGGTAGGTGATGACATTGGGACTTGAACCAAAGAAACCTATATCTAGTGCCAGAATTATTCACCCATATTATATTACTTCTTTATACTAAAAACACACAAGATTGAATGATTGGACCTTTCACACTTGATAAAGTTGGCCAAATTATGCTACGTACATGTATGACTATACAAGAATGAATCCCACTATTACATATAATTATAATGCGCCAATTATAAACAAATTAAAAGAGAAACATTCTGTCTGTTAATGGTGCTTCAAGAGTACAAAACTGGTTAATACAAGCATAAGAGCTCAGGACACTGCCCATTTGTATAAAAAATTGTTTATGAAACAGTAACTAATTTTTGCTTACTTTTTTACTTGAAATTGGATGGCATGCTCTATCAAAATTTCCCAACATTATTTTTAAACTTAACACATCTCCATGATAAAAAGAAACTTAAGATGACGACTATTTCAGCAAAGAATGATAAGCGAAACACCAGATGCTACATAGTTTCAACTGCAAAAAATATCACTGGAAGCCAGCTGTATCTTCTAAAATTTCATGATGTCATCATATGGCTTCAGGATCTATTTAGTTGGTTCATAATCTTATTAGCTTATCTCTGCTTCCAGTCATGCACTAGGCCTTAATTGCATGGGTTTGTTTATAATATCGTTAGAATTAGAGGTCTCATATTTCATGTTAGAAGCATCTTACAGGATAGTGCACAAAAACTTGCCACCCTGAGCAATACTTAGTGACCCACTGCAAACTGATGTCACTGTCCCATTTTTCTGAAGAGGTCATCGATTCCTGGCACTGAGTTATCACACTACTGACTCAGGGTTTTTGGTCTTGTGCAACTTTTCTCAAGAGTTCAAGCCTAGGATGACGACTGCAAAGTGTGATGGAAGCGAAGTGCTTCAGTTCAGCAAGCTTCAATGTCACAGTGAAATTTACCGTGTTTTCCAGGCATCAGTTACACTGCCAGGTTCAGAGAGATTTCAGTTCTATTCGGGATGGAAGTAATTTTGCATTTCCCACACTTCTACACTGAGTTTAATCGTCACGTCTCTTTGTACCACCCCAACTTTTTTACCTTTTTATTTAGACTCATATCTACATTATTTCACATGCCAATGTTTTCCCATTACTAAATTTTGGGTAAGCCAGTATCAGATATTTTCTTAGAGATCCCAAAGAAACAATTAAGGGCCTCCCACTTTCAAAAATTTGGAAAGTAACTAGGTATGGTGGTACCCATCTGTCATCTCAGTATTTTGGAAGCTGAGACAAGAGGATCATTGGTTCAAGGCCAGCCTCAGTGCCTTAGCAAGACCCTCAGCAACTTAGACCTTGTTTGAAAAATCTCAGGTTTCTCCCCATGGCCCTATTAGAGCTAGGCTGGATCTTCCTAGGGAATGAATGGCAAGTCATCTTCATAAGACACTATTCCTACCTCAATCTACTGGCTTATTGAATAAAAATGATACCATTTTGCCTTCCCTCAGTGTCTTGTGTGACTAAAACCCATTAGTTAGGACTCTTCCTTATACAATGAAAACTCAATCAACACTGGCAGAAGGGAGGAAAACCCTTGAGTTAATTAGCGTATGCAATTGAGACAGGTGGGGCTGGTTTAGGCAAGATGTCAAGAAGTGTTCCGTAGGTCTGCCTTCCTTTCAGCCTTAGCTAAACTCAGTTCTCCCACCTTGTCATGGTAGCTACATTCTTAGCTTCATCCACAAAGACAAGACGGAAGAAATATCTTCCCAACTTTTAATTCTACAGATTACTAACTCAACAGAATGACAAATCTGATTCCTCAAATGGGCCATATAAGTTCTCCCAAATCAGTGTCACTGGCTTTGACTGGCCTGACTTGTGCCATGAGCTTACTGGGAGCGAATGCCAGGAACATACAATGCTCTGATTGGCCAGTTCCGGGTCACATGTCACTTCTGAGCTAAAGGTCACATTTTCTCCATAGGATCCATAAGAATGCCTTTTCAATATAGTCCTTCTTGAGATTCTTGCCAGGATGATAAGACAAGAGAAGGTATATCAAAGGAATTCAAATAAGAAAAGAAGAAATGGAATTACCTCTATTTGCAGATGACATGATCCTATATTTAGAGGAACTAACAAACTCAGCCAAAAGACTTCTAGAATTGATATGTGAGAAGGAACAGATTCCCCAAATAGATGAATTCCAAACAGCTATCAAAGTGGGATGAGCAAATATTAGGCACCTAGTAAATAATAGGTGTTCATTATTGCCCTTTCAGTTATCTATTCTATTCATTCAAATCTTTGGATACTTTCTCTTTCTGGTTCTCTTAGCAAGTACATTAACCAATAGGTTTCTGTTTTTCTTTGAGACTGTTTGCTTCTGAGCAGTCATCTTACATCTGGCCTTTCTGTATTCATTTCTGGATCATGTTCACACTATTTTGTGGGTTTTTTGTAGTATTAAATTTTGGTGTTGTTGTTTTGCTTGGTTATTATCCTGAATCCTGAGCCTCATTTCAACATCTGCTACTGCATTTTTCTTCATTTTTAATGGCCAAAATTTGGGGACAAATGTGAGAATATTGAATGAGTACTTAGCAAGCATATAAGTAGTCCTTTATGCAGACAATATGGAAGGGGGTAGCAAAGGAGAAAAGCCAGTGCTTAGTAGTAAGTAGAGTGCATCGATGTGAAAGAATTAGGAGTAAAAAGAAAAATAAAAAACATATTAAAACAAGTCATTTTAATCACCACATTCAACATTTTTTCATAGTCTTTTTATATATTCAATTAACAATAACAAATAAGTTTATTTGAGTTTTCTCTTTCCTTCATGACCATGCCCACTGGAGCCATTAATTAGCAGGAGAATGATTAAGTGGCAGGTGGCAGAGGAGCTAAGGATGTGAATCAAAGAGTCCAGACAATGCACAAGCTCAAGAGTGAGTGCTCAATAATTTATACAGGGTGCATACAATATACAAATAGAGGACACTGGTACACAGAGTAAACTACTATTGTGACCTAATGGTCTCAGGTTACCAGGTACCATCTACCAATAATGACTTTTTATATTCACTTCTTACAATAACACAATCCATGATGTTGAGACTTCATGTTCTAAAATTAATTCTTCTAGAATCCTCTAGACATACTTATCTTTTTCACTTGATAAAATAGCCATTAGATAACAATAGGATGGGTACTAAAGTCCATATTTATTTAAACAAAACCATCATATATAACTATTATTAATAAGATGCAGGTTTGAAACCTATATTAAATTTAAAAATAGACACTGCATACAGTGAAAGTAAAGCCATCTCTGTCTTCTAGCTACTCAGTTATCTACAGGAAAAAATGTACCTATTTCTTAAGTAGCCTACTAAAGACCATCTAAGCATTTGCAAGCATATCTACCCCTAGAAACACAAATGTACTATTACATGTATTTATAAACACATTATGAAACTTGCTTTTTCACTCATTAGTATATATTAGAATTGTAATGGTTAAATTACTAACAATATGCTTAAGACTAAGTTTGTAATATGAATTCCAATATTTGGAAAAATATTTTATACCTATGATAATAGGTATAAAATACTTAAAATGCCTTGAGTAGTGAACACATAAAAATAAATGCAAATTTAAATCAAAATAATAAAATCATTGTTACCTGTCAAATTAGTAATTAATAGTACCAATAAAATAGTCATATAAAATCTAGAATGCCTATAAGAAATTACTGAAGTTAGAAGCCTGAGAATAGTTTCTGATTTCTCTCTGTTTCATCTGCATTTGATCTTTCATTAAGGCATACCACATTATTCTCTAAAATATGCCCATTAAATCTCTACAAAGGGCATGACTAAGTTGCTCCCAGATTCCTGACCCACAGAAATGGCAAGATAATAATATTTGTTATCTTAAGCCATATGCTTTGGGGTAATTTGTTACATAGTGATATAGACACAATAATAATACCTTGTTTTTTATGGTCATGGTCTTTTTGAACTTTTTCATTGATTATTATGATATTTATTTGAAGTCTATTTTCTCTCCTTTTAAAATGCATACGCAAAAGAGCAAGGACCTCGTATATTTGGTCCCCTCCCCAAACATTTATAGCACTTCTTATAGTCCTGATATAAGTAAGTAAATAAATTGACATTCTAAATGTGCTGATAGGAAAATAGAACCTGTCGTAGGTTAATTGTTAGTTAATCACTCATGTTGACATCCAAGTTCTTAACTATACAAATGCTTTAAACAAACAATTTTACTGTTAGAATTTATTCTAGACTATATAAAAAATTCTTTTTTTTAAATGGATTGAACCCAGGGGCATTCTACCTCGGAGCTACCACCCTATTTTTTATTCTTTATTTTTGAGACAGGATGTCACTAAGTTGCAGAGAGCATCACTAAGTAACTGAGGCTGGATGAAAATCTACTATCCTCCTGTCTCAGCCTCCGAAGTACTGGGATTACAAGCGTGTACCACCATGCCCAGGCAAACATTTAATTAGAATAATGCTTATTGTAGCCATGCTTGTAACAGTAAAATAGTGTAAGCAAACTGTGTCTAACAAGTGAGTTTTAAATTTTGGTACATTCTGTGTATCCATAACAAACTATGATATAGGAAAATATTAGCCACCATTCCCTATATATTGCTGAGTGATGTGGCCAAGTTACAACTCAGAAATACAATAATAAATCATGTTTATTGAATGTTACCGTGTGCCAGTCCCTGTGATAAACACCTTTCATATGTGATCTCATAGGTTATATATGTGTATGTGTGTGTGTGTGTGTATAGACAGAATTATATGTAATGTGATGTGAGTCCACGTTTACACATGCTAATAGATGTGGAATATGTCTAGAAGGGTATATCAGTAAAATGCTTATATCGATTATCTCTAAAAGAAAAAGTGGGATTATTTTTGCTTTTGGTTTCTTTCCCTCATTTTTCTACAATGAGAATGAACCTAGGACCCATAATGTCAAAAGGAAAGTTGCCAAGCGATAAGGGTTACAGATACCAAAGCTAGAAAATGGAGCTAGAGAGACAAAGAGCACAGCAGTAGATCAAGGGTTGGGCAGGAATCCAGGACATGCCTAGAAAAAAAAGGAGCTATTGTTAATGCTTCTGCTGGGATATGCTGCCACTTTTGTAAGCTAATAGGGATCCTGTAAAGCCTGGGAAAGACTGAGCAGTACCTTGTTTCGGCACTGATGTGATCAGGTATTCTTGTGCTATACAAACTGAATTGTCCGAATCAGTCGCAGTATGGTCTGGCTGGACAAAAGGTCTCCCAGGTCTGAGGAGTATTTGGGGAAATGTGTTCTCCTGAGTCCTGCTGCTTTGTGTGCCCTGGTGTCTGCCTGGTGCCGACTACTCAGGAATGAGACAGTGTGTAGATAGAAGCAGTTAGAGAACATAGCCCATTTCACCTCATTACAGATTTCTCATTACCTCTGCTTTCCTAAGCAGCAGTGTTTTGGTTTCTTTTCATCAGTTGCCTGGAGATTTGGCTGAACCTTGGCATGGGTTGCCAGAATTTCTTATTCCATACAGTGTTGATTTCAGAAAGGAATAAGTTTCTAGAGATGTGGCATGGAAATGTCTTTCATCAGGATGCTCTTGCAGTATCATCTTGCAGTGTGGATGGGTGATATTACCATGAAGGTCAGAGTTTTTCACCTGTTGGAATGGTGCACGTTCATCCGTGGACCAGGTTACACATTGCAGCTTCTAAGGAGATTTTTTATTTGATGGTTAGAGTGAAAATGCGGGTGCAAGAACCAGTATTTGAATCTAGAAAATTACAGGAACTGTAAGACATCCTCAGTCCTTCTTCTCTATGATTACTGATACTTGTGTCATTATAAGAATTCTATTTCCACACTTCTCAATACATGCTATGAGTGTTAGTGCAGAGATGGTACCTTCACATTATGTTTGCAACAGTTCCAATCAGGAACTTGAGAAAAGGAATTCAGTGATCTATATCACTGAAAAGTCAACTTTTATGATTCTGCTTAGTCTAGAATCCTTAGATTCAACTATTGGGACACTTAATGGAATCACAGTGCATTTAAAAGTTTAGAAAATTGCCATCTATTTGCTATCCTCTTAGGTTTTAGCTTACAAAAACAAAACTCAGGAATCAGATGGAGCTAAATGATTGACACCACCGTAGAGCTGGTCCTAGTCTATAGGTTAGGATACTCAAAGGGAATCTCATTAAAGTTATGGCAGGTATGGAAAACATATTTTCCTGTTATTTTTCAAAAGGGGTACCGTGGGAGTATATAGAAAGTGAATATAGTTGCTAAGTGAATATGCTTATTTCTACTTACTAAGGAGGGACTTTTGTGAGAGACAAAAACACCTGTACAGAGTGATTTCTGTGCAGTTTATGCTACCAGATTTCCCAACCTGGAGCCCCCATGGCAATGTCTAGTCACTTGGAAATGAGTTTGTTTGGGGAAAGTAGCTAATTACACTGGATCAGTGCTTGCTGAAAGTAGCTATTTGATGACTTTAAGTCTACCAAGGATTCGCTGCTCTCCAGGTTTATGGGATGCACAACAGCTGCCTCTTCTGCCATGTGAATTGTGAGAGTTGTGAGACAGGGCCTGGACTTCCTTAATGAGCTGGAAGTCTCTTGTCTTGCATGCAAAGTAGCCCATAATTCAAATTTGGCCACTTTCATTCTAGGTGGTGAGTGTGGTCAGCAACTTTCAACTTTTAAATGTTGTTCTCTAGTGCCACAGGCCCTAGATACCAGGCATGAAGATTCACTACAACCTTAAATAACTTGCTTGGAAAACGGGAAATAGAAGAACAAGGGTAAGTCAGTGAGGTTCACTGGGTCATAGACAGAATGGCCAATGTTGTTCAAACACGATCAGCTTAGATGTTTGACCAAATTTTCAATTTAAGTATTGCTCATGTCAACAAGGGCTTGGTAGTTACACTATTTAGTGCAAGTTTTTCAATCCTTTTAGGAGAAAATGCCGGTGTAAATTTCATAAATGAACAAAGGATCAGGTCAACAGGCTTCCTGAATTATTTATTTTAATTTGAGCATAAAATGAAAGCAAAAACATCTATAAATATATGTATTTCCTTTAGTAAATGTGTTTTTTTCATAAAGCACAAATCATAGCTAAAAGTCAATAGTTTACTTGTGAAGAGATTAAAAGTTAGAGATTGCCCCACATGGTATTAGTGCATCAGAATTAGACTTGAATTAAATCTTCAGACATCCAATATTGAGTCTTTTACCTGGCTAGATTATTGACCACCACATAGCTTACATTTATCTTATTGATTTAGTAAGATAAAAAGAGATGAAATTTCCTGGAAAAAGGATGGCTATTTCTTTAGTATCAATATTTTTATTTGACATATGTCAAGTCAAACCCACATTTGTTTTTAGTCATTCTAAGTTATTAAAAAACTATTGTTTTATGCTATCATTTTAGAATACAAAATCATCAATCTTTCTGGAAATATTATAATAAAGCTTGTTTGATCACCCTTTCCCATGACCCAGCTCTATCCATCTTGGGGTGGGGAGGGCTTCTATAGAAATATCGAGGTCATTATCAAGAAAAATGGTTTTTCAAAGCTCTATTGATTGCCAAAAATACTATTACTATGAAAAGAGAAATCTTCAACTACTCCTAAAATAATTGACTGGACATATGTTATGTGACCCAATGGCACACAAAAAAAGAATTTCATTTAATCAACAAAATAGATCTTTCACATAAAAGTTCATCTCCTACAATGATGTACAATAATCACCCATTTTATAGTGGACTTCAATATTAAATAAGCCCTTCTCAAAGCAATTGGATTTTAAGTGGTCTAGGATTTTTTTTTCCCTTAACATCATCAGATTCACCTGCTGTCCAACTAAATTGTCTTGGTTAATTGCAGTGTGCACTAGATGCCAGAATGTCCTCAGACTAGAGAACCTCTCAGAGAGGTATCTGTTCCACTAAACACACTGGTTTATACCATGTGGCTTCTGCTTGGCTTGGCCCACCCAGGATTTAATATGCAAATTGAATAAGAAGGATAATCACATATAACCTTTTGGAAGAGGGTTTGTTTGATTTTGGAAAAGAGTGGATTGAACTTTAGAAATTCTTGGTTACAATCTGAGTAGGTCACTCTTTTATTTTTAATTTAGTTTTCTTACCTAAAAAGATGACAAAGAATTAAATTGGACAGTGTTTAATTCCTTTTTATCTTTAAGAAGCTATAATTTTATTAATGCATGCTACTGCCTTTTAGTGATGACAACATGTCTGTATGTTTGCATTTTCACCAGAGGTGAGAACAGTTTTATTCTGACTTTCAGTCTAAATTTTGTCTTTCCACTATGTCTTAACTTTAATGTTAGCAGAAATTAAAAGTTTGTGAACAAATTTTTTTTCAGCAGCAACAAAAGTGAAAGAACCTAGGACAGTGGCTTCTCCTCTGTTCACAGGAAATTCTTTGAGGACATGGTGTTCCTGATTCAGCTGAGAAGTTTGATGGTTTGTAGGGGAGGGAGAGAAGAAAGGAGGGATGATGCCATGTGCTTGACAGTCTACAGCCATTCAAAACGGAAGTTAAAACCACAAATCCTATCAAAATGAAAACTATCAAATATATTATCTGCATCAAGAATTATAGTTATTTTAAAGTAATTAGAATAACTGCTGTGCTGAAAACTCAGAACTATTTAATATTGCTCCCAAGCATGCTTGAATAAGTTTTATAAAACAAATATTTACATCAATTTTCTCATTATCTTGATCGTGAAATTGATTCTGTGTGTACGTGTGGCCAACCGATCAATTACTTTGGGTTGAATCTGTTTTATTTCTCTTTTGCTATTTTGATCATTAAATTATATTAGTTGATCACATTGGCAACCTATTTAACCTGATTCAGTGAAAAGACCATTGAAATTTTGAAATTAGTTGTTTTGCAAATATAGAGGACTCCATGTCAATTCAGAACAAAGGTCTACTATGCATTCATTATTTAAACTTACTAAGAGTTTTCATGACTGCAGACCACAGATTACACATCTCAGGCAACCTGGTTTCTTCTCAAATTAAAAAAAAGAATGCAAAGTTATCTTTACATTTGAATTACATTCAAAGATTTCTAACTTCATTTCTTTCTTACACACTCATATGTGTTAGAAACACAGAGTTAATTAAAGTACTATCTGTACAAATTTATAATAAAACATTGGGGAAGATTAAAGAGAAATAAAATTTAATTGTAACTATTACTCAAATAATCATATTTTAGCTTTTTTATTTTCACTTTTCATATATATATTAGCATGAAAAATAGCTGTGTAAAATACATTTTTCCTCTGTTTGGTTTATATATATATATATATATAATATATAATATATTGATATTGATAATATATTGATATAATATATATATTGATGATGCATTGTAGTCTCACATAATGTAGTTCAGAGTAGTAGTGAAGTACATGCACATAGTACTTGGTGAGATAGTTTGCTTTTTAGTTCCCTTTTCTAAGACATAAACATAACTATGTACATCTCCATCCACAAATACAAAATAACTTTTATTTACCTGTCATATATCTATGTCAATTTGCAAATATAAATATGTATCAACATATACATGATTCATAATATTTATGTGGCTTATAATAGTATTAGGTACTATAAGTAATCTAGAGATGAGTTAATGTATATGAGAAGATGCATGTAGGTTAAATTCAAATAACACATCAGTTTATAAAAGAGACTGGGGCATAACTTGATGATGATAAAAGATCTGACATTCTGTAGAAAAAAGAAAAAAAAAAAAAGAGACTGGGGCATCTATGGATTTCAGTATTTGTGAGCATTGTGGTCGGCCTTCTAGTACCAGTTCCCTGTAGATACTGAGGGATGACTGCATTTGTTATATTAATCTCTAGACTTTTATGCATGTTTGGAATGTTTAATAATTTTAAAATGCTTTAAATATTTATTTTAAAGTTCTAATGTCATAGAAAGTGGCTAAAGTGTTTGTTTTAGGGTAGGTGGGGGATGAGTTGAGAAGTGGGCACTGAGCAGATGTGGCAGATGGTGGAGGGTAGATTGCAGGGGGTGGGGGAATTCTCATGGATGGTCCTGGGAAATTGCCTCTGAAAGGTGAGGGCATCATCTTAAGATTGAAGAGGACTTGTATTCTGACTTTGTACTTGTCAAAGCAAGGTATGAATAACACAGATTGCTTGGTCTCTGTCTAGTAACACAAGTGAACAACTCCCATGATGCTCCATAACAGAAGGATCCTGGTCCTCTAGTAACAATGTAGCTAGAAACTACATCCTCCTGGACTTTAACACACTTATTCCTACACTTGTTACCTCTGAAACACATGTTCCCCTTCCCCAAAAGTTAGCAAAGAATCAAATACAAAAAAACTATTTATTGTCAGGAAGGAGTTAATCTCATACATGGTGTTGCCGGCAGTGGTGAAACTGGCACTTTGCTCACTCACCTCTAGTGGGAATGCAAATTAGGACAATTTGCCAATAAGTGTCATGAGCCTTAGAAGGACTATATTTTTCTAACCTCATGATTCCTTATCTTAAAGAAAGAATCTGATATATGAAGAAGTTATTAATAGCCGTGCCAATACAAAGTAATAGAAACAGCTTAAAATCCAGCAATAGTAAAATAGACAAATTTTTATCATTATCATTGCATTCACACAATGGCCTATTCAATAGCCATTAAAAAATAGAATACTCTGCAGTCATTAAAAATCATACCATTGAAGCATATTCACTTGCATGAGGAAAATATTCACAATATACTTTGTTCAAAGAAAAGAGCAGAATGCAATATAGTAGATGCATAATGATGCCAACTTTATAAAATATGTATGCAAGTTTATATATACAAATGGCAGAGAAGATAATTTAAAATGTTATTACTTTACAATTTTTATGGGTTCTTCATTCATTTCTACTTTGCAACTGTCCTAGGATAAACATGTTTTAATTTCCATAGTAAAAAATAAAGCTTAGTAAAAAAAAAAATTAGACACTAAAATCATAAACATTTTTGCAGCCTTTGATTCACTTTTATAACAGACATTTCATATAGAAAGAGAACTGTCCTAGGAGTCAACAGACTAGAAATTGTCTTTCTTCTAATACTTACTTTTTGTGTCTTTTGATTCCCAGATTTGTGTAACTAAAGCTGAGAGACAGTACCCCTTTACCTGCTGAGTTAGTATGCTGGATTAACATTCCACATATGAAGGTCTTTATAATCTGGGCTCACTTTTCGTTTTAAGCTTTTTTTTTTCTTCCACTCCAATTGCTATAGCTCATTGGCTCATCTCTTTTGTGAGCCTCATTCACCTGCTTGCTTTCCTACAAATTCTCTTCCCAGCACACGAGAAAAGCATTGCCTCCTCTTTCATAGCATTTACCATATGGTAAACATCCCCATTGCCCTCACTAGACAGCAAGCCTCTTGAGGCTGGTTGTGATGTCCTTTATCCCTTTAGTACTCAGCACAATTCCTGATGCACTATTAATAAATATTTATTCAGTGAATGAATAAAGAACATCAACTGTGAAAGCAATTTGCAAAACTGCAAAAATGTTATGAAGTATTTCTGACTCGATATGTACAAAGGTCTTAATATTAGTGTATACTAAGAAAACAATATAATATGTAGGAATTAAGTAACACATTCCAGATCATAATGACCATTTGTAAATTTGAAAATTTTGACTGAATATTCTGGGAGTTTTAAAATTAAGTTTTCTTAGCATGAACCACAAGAAAGGTCAAAACAAGCAATACTTCTGAGATACATCAAAAAAGAAATCCACTAGAATCCAATAGAATAGCATATAATGTGAAGCACTTAGGCAAAATAAGGCAAATAATAGAATAAATCAACACAGTGAAAAATTCTTAGCTTGTGACACTATTATAGTATTATATTTGTTAAGTATCCTTGCAGAACAGAAAGGCAAATTACAGTTAGCCACAGAGTGATGCTGTTGGTGTCAGTCTATTGTTATGGAAACTAATCTTACCTGGGGATATGCTTGCATCTACCACTAAGCATAAAATGCCGCAGTGGCCAGCACACCATCTAGAAGCTCAGGCTAAGCCAGGCCCACAGAAGGCTTTGTCCCATTTGGGGCTCTATCTTTTTTAAGTGATTTGGAAAGTTGGAAATGAACCAGGGAAGAGCAGCAAAAATAATTAGTGTTGGCAAATGGACTTATGGGGAACAAAAGGGAAAAGAACTTGGAATTACTTGATCCAGAGAAGAAATTGCTGCAGAGTGACCTCATAACCATTTTCGACTGATGAAGGAGTATCATAAGGATAATAGGTGTTGGGAATTGAGGGTGCCAATTAATTATTTTCTTTTTCACTTCCGGTTTTCTAATCCCAGCATCCATTTGAGAATAGATCAAAACAACCAGGTGAGAATTCAAGGATAAAAACAACTTTATTACTCCTAACATTTATGGTTTCTCATGTTGATAGATGTGGCGTGGGCCTGAGATCCAAGTAAAGCTTTCTATGACTTTGCTTTCTTTCTTTCCTTCACTTACAACCCTATGTTCACTATTCAACTCCACAAATTCTAACCCAGAATTTGTGGAGAGTTGGGTCTACAAAGCAAGATATCCACTGACTCATGAGTCTTTATAGTTTGCCTCACTTGTAGTTCAATGAATAGAGAGAATCAAGAGACTGGGTCAAGCAAGAGCATTGATTTTTGCCAGACTTAATGAGAGAGAGAGAGAGAGAGCGAGAGAGAGAGAGCGAGCGAGCGAGCGAGCGAGAGAGAGAGAGAGAGAGAGAGAGAGAATATGAATGAATGAATATGAATCTTCCTCTAGTGCTTCTTTCTAGGGTAGCTCCAGAGTTTTGTTGTCTGTAGAAATGTAGAAATAATGGGACGCTAAATAACAAGTGTGACTTGTTATTTTCTTAATACCTAAACTTATTTATCAAAATAAAGCTTTCTCTTAAGACCAAGAATAGTGCTGAATAATTCTGAGACAATGACATAGCTCTCTGAAGGACAGTTTAACATTGTCTATGGAGTTCTTTTAACAGTTATAATCACTGACTCAACATTGTTCAAAGTGTGTTTCTGTGTAACCATGGTTCCATGGGATGTTAACAGGGTTCACATGAAAGAAAAAGGGGGGAGGGGGTTTCTGTGGTCAAAATATTTTGGAAAACACTAAAAACCAAATTACATCACACTGTATGGTCAAGTTGTAACAAAGCTTTTAATATTATAATATTTATTGTCCTTTTCCATGTTTCCAAGAATATCCTCCCTCTCTTTCTCCTCTTCTTCTGGCAGAGTATATCAGTTGGCTTGTGTTTTGTGAAATATGCTTTGTAAAATGTAGCCTTAGATGGTTGCATTAACCATACATGGATATAGACAAAAAGGTTGGATCCCGTCTACAAGTCTCTTCTGGCTCTACTATTTCATGACTATGTGTGTTGCAATGACTCATAGTATGACATACTTTAATCACAACCTTTCATTGAGCTTCAACCTTCTAGTGATTAGTGAACTTTATTAATGGAGATGAGACTTGGATCCAGCTGACTATATCTCATTGTTAGACAATATGACTTTGTCTTTACGGTATATACTGGCCAAACCATGGGAAAACACTTAATCCAAATTCATTTCCAGATGTCTTCTTTGCATTTAGTGCCAATACAGTTGTTGCTCAGATGGTTACCTTAGCATGCTAGTGACCAAACCTTTCCTATTGAACAGTGTCACTTTGTTTCACTCCTGTTGACAGTTGCATTCTACCTTTGCTTAGAAGGTAGGCACACAGCAAGAGTTCACACAACCCAGGAGAAGCACACAGCAAGAGTGCTGACAGCCCAGGGAAGATTCATGGTAGCTTCTGCATAACAATCACATTATGGCTTTCCCTATAGTAACATCACACCATGCTAGAGAAGGAAAACAAACTTCCTCTCACAAGGAAAGGGTGTTATTAACCCTAAAGGGCCTGGAGTAGCTTTTGCTTTATTTTATTTTATTTTATTGCTTTATTTTAAATGAGAACTTCACATTAATTTTTGCATTCTGATAATGCTCCGTTTAAAGTTTTCTGTCCTTGTGGATAACAAAGTGGCATCTGAAACAACTTGCTCCATTCAGTTTGGTGCTTTGGCAGGAAGTGGCTGGGAGAAACTGCTTCCCTAGGCAGGGAAACCTGCTGAGGCTGCAGGATAGTCCTGGAAGGAGAACTCTCTCAGCTGCTTTAAGGGTTTTGCAGCTTGGTTGGCTAGACCAGAGGATGGTAATTAAAAGATCCCTTCAAGGGAAAGAATCGCTTCAAGAAAAAAGCAAGATTCATGAGTAAATTAGGAGAGCTTTGTAATTCGCATGCTGCATGTAGCTGGGAGGGCATACCTGAGCGCCTCTGAGAAAACCCAGAGTCTCAATTTATTTCTCAGTTGGGGCTCCAAGTTTCTTAAAAGTTGCTCTGCTGTCAGCCTGCATGTGCCACCTTTTTACAGGAGAACACTGTGAACGAAAGATCATATTATATTTCTAGCTCTGACGTTTTGTTTTGGCCATATTACTTGGAATCTGCCATTTACACTGAAGATTTATCAGCCACCTCGTCAATTCTGTCCATAAGAAGCTGGGTATGAGGCCGGTCTTGAATGAAAGGATGAGAAGGAGGCATCTGCTAGATAAATGAACAGTCAGACACGATCAGAGGCATAGGTAAAGTTTAGCCACACGTTGCTTGGAGCGGAGGCAGCCAGGCCTGTGCTCTGAAGTCTGCCAGAACAAACAGAGCTAAATATACACATATTTCTGCTTCACATAAACCCTCAAACCTTTACCTACTTTGCTGAGAAACTTAATGCTTCCAAACAAAGCTACAGACCTGATGCATAACCCCTGTCTACACAGAAACCAAGCCTTCTTCACAACTAGCATTCATCTGGTTAGCAATGACCTGGAATAAATGAAAAGAACTAGGTCATGCACTAAACTCTATGCAGCTTATTCGCCGCTAACTAACAGCCCTGAAGACTAACCAGTGCAGGCAAGGAATGGATCAAGGAAATAGTCACAGCTTATTCTAGGATCATGGGGAAAGAAATTATGTTATACAATAAACAGATAGCTGGACATAAGAGAAATGAAATGTTAAAAACGGCAAATAATCATTTTCTTCCCCAAAGACATAATCTATTCATGACAATTGGTGTGTAGCAGTGTTCTCCAAAGCTAAGGAGAGCATAAACCATTTTTACTCAAGAAAGCTGTCCCAACCAGTTGGTCAGTGTCGCCTTATATAAGGAGAGATAAGAACACAGGGTAATTTCAGAGAAGACAAATGTGGGGATCACAGTACCTTTCGGGCTCTTCAAACAAGTATTATCGAGGCTTTTAACAATTGTGTAAAATAAAGACAGACCAGAGAAATATAGGCAAGTTTACAAATTAGAATACCCAAACGACCATTAAATATAGGGAGAAATATATTTAATAGATCTAACTGGCAGTAGGAGAAATAGAAAACAAACTAACAATGAGATACCATTATTCACTCATCAAATTATGAAAACAAATGGTTTCTGTTCAGCTGCTGTTTCAGGTTGTGGGGAAAAGGATACTTTTATACATTGCTGTAGATGTGTGAGCCATCAAGGCAACCTTGGGAAGCACTCTGGCAAAATCTGTTAACATCAAATATGTATGTGTTTACATAAACACATATGTATTCCTGGTTCAACCATTCTATTTTGAGACACATTTCTACAAGAGTAAAACTACCAACATACAGGGGTCAATCGCATCATCATTTGTGTGAGCAAGAAAGCTGGAAACAATCTGAATACTTACAATACAGGAGAATGATTGAATAAATTGTGGTATATTCATAATATGGTTTATCACACAGCAGTCATTCAAAAGAATGTGTTCGTTTTATCCCATGAATTATTTCAACAATGTGTGGCTAGGTGGGAAAATCAAGACGCAAAGAAGTATAAGAAAAAAAAGAGAGCCGGGCATGATGGCGCATGCTTGTAATCCCAGCATTCGGGAGGCTGAGACAGGAGGATCCGGGTTCGCGGCCAGCCTCAGCTACCTAGTGAGGCACTCTGCAACTTAGTGAGACCCGGTTTCAAAATAAAGAATAAAAAATAGGGCTGGGGGTATAGCTCAGAGGTAGAATGCCCCTGAGTTCAATCCCCAGTACCGCAAA